>JBCJKF010091273.1:0-10518 GCA_039654545.1 Plocamopherus ceylonicus
CCAAAAAAAGTAAAAACTCACTTTATGAGCTTCCAGATGACTTTCAACTTTGTACGCCTCATCACCCATCTGTGTGTCTTCTTTCAAAAGTTGTTCAAAGTTCTGCAGCTTCTGGTGTTCAGTTGCAAGGTCCTGAATGAGTTTCTCATAAGAATCACCCATGCGACCCTGGTATCATAAATCATTAAAATAATTAAAGACTTGTACAAAACAATATATATAAAATAGAAATAAAACCAATCAAACAGAAATACTAAACTGTAAAGAGAACTTAATGTTCGTAAAAATGTTTTTGGACTTTAGTATGAAACACCTGAAAAGTGCAGACATTCACTTTAAAAATAAGCCAACATTTGACAGCAACAAGGAAACCATGTCATTCTACAAGGAACAATCAGCTCTGGAAGTGGAATAAAATTTTCTTTTCATTATCCACCATGTTCAAGTAAAAATTCCATTTCTAATGTTTATGGTACAAATTTTACTGCAAAAATATGTTATGCTCGTATTTTTTTGCATTTTAAACAATTGGAAGACAGCAGAATGAAGTATGTAATGAGATCTATGCATGGGACACAGAAATGAAAAAGAAGAAAATGTAGAAAACATGCAGTCAATACTACTGTGAATGAAATTCAGAAAGTCATCTGTGAAACAGAATATAAACATGAGCATAAAAACATGTTTAGCTTGTTTACAGCTGGTTACATTAAAGGTAAAAATGCTGCCATTTGACATTGAAGCACAAGAATATACAGAAATCGTAAACATATAAAAGAGGGAATGTCCATCACATCATTCAGACAACTAAGAGAGTCATGAATAACAGGATGATAAAAAGATGGAGGGTTTGAAATTTGAAAAATGGCAAGTTCCTGATTATTTTGCATTAATTTGATTTAAAAAAATTTTTTAAAAATGTTTAACCTGATCATCTTCCACATTATCTAAATAAAATGAAAAAAGTACATGTAGGTATTCTGGGAAAAAAAAAGTTTTAAAACCAAGAAGGATTCAAGAATTATTGTGCACCAATTATTACATACAAAACTATTAGAAATGACACATAATATGACATTTTGTAAGGTTACATGAATGTGAAAAACATATGTCCTTATGTGTCAGCTTTCAAATGCATTTTTTCTGCAAATGGCTGTGGAGTGTGTAGGGCTTGTGACATAATTGACAAAGGGTTTCTGAAAGATGTTGCAATAGTGCATATTTTGACTAATCATGTCATAGAAGACTAGTCCCATTGTGTAACTAGACATACAGTAAGAAGAGACAGCTTATAATATTATACAGGCATTGAGAAGATAGATGAATAAAATATCAAAAGTAAACAAAAACTCAAGACAAATCAAGAAAACAAACTGGGACAATGCAAAGCAAATGAAAAATTTTAATGAAATGCAGTCTGCAATTTTCAACATGCTTTGTATTCCTGAACTTGTTCAATTTCTTCCAAATGCAAAAAAAAAAAAAAAATGAAAACAAAAACGTTACTCTTTCCACTTCGGCAAGTCAAAAGTATGTCACCAAGTTGTGCCATCCATTATTGCCTTGCTGTTGACATGTTAGAAAGCTCACATAGACACATGCTTCATGTCACATATTCATGTTCATTTTAACATGCAAATTTAAGATAAAAGATAAAAAGTGTATCTCTCCTACACTCTGTTTACTGACACACAATGTTAGGGAGATGATCAAAATTGTTGTTATTGTGAGGTGGAAACAATCAATCTTACAAAGCTGTGTGAAAGAAAAAAACTGAAAAATAAGTATGGCATGGGTTTAGAGAAAACAAGGGAAAAATGAATAATGAAGGAGTTGATAAGCTCTTTTCCACGATGACTAACCATTCAGTTTCAAACATGATTTTAAAATGTTATTTACAAAAAAAACGGTTGTTTGTTAGTCTTGAATAGAGGGGTAAGCTCGTTTCCACACGGGTAGTTAACTGTCATGTAGGAGGGACTTTCAGGCATTTCAATCCATAACCTCATTACTCCATGAATTGACAAACTGGTTTGAAACATCCTGATTTGATGTCATGCATGGGAAAGATCATTAAGTGCTTCATTCCTTTCAATAGCTGGTCTGAGATGAGAAGGAATCACGTAAAACATATACCATGCAGTAGTCTAGCCATTGCAGCCGGCAAACATCGAGTTGCATTCCGTGAAGCAAATGTGCTTGTGAAAAAATGGGGAGTCACACTGATTAAGTCCACAGAGCATAACAGGTATGCTGGAAAAATCAAAACATAGTCATCAGCTCCATAGAGACATGAACACGGCTTCTGACGATGAACATCACTATGTAGAAACACCACATGCAATCTAGGCAAAACACTGCAGGGGGTTTCTAAACATAGGCTCAAAGCATGCGCAAAATACCTTGCGCCTATCCCTTGCTGTGGTACCCGCTTTCAGATTTAGTTTGAAGAGACGCTCCGTCAATTTCAAGGCCTCAATTTCTGGTGAAGACACAGATCCATCCACAGAAGATCCAGAGGGAGACGGGAGAACCTGACCAAATGCCAAGTCTGACGGCCTCTGCATGCTTTCTGTCTGACTCTTGCCTGGGCTTGAAACTTCTACTGTGGGTGAATGGCCACTCTTGTTTCCATTCCTTTCCATTAGCTCCCTGTCAGATTTTTCCACGATGCTGGTCATATCTTTAGAGTCTTCCTCTTCAGGAGACAGGTCTTTGAACCTAACCCTATGCCCTGACTTTCCCTTACCATTGGTTTTCCTACAAGATAACATACCAGCAGGTTCTAAAGTTCCAGGTCTTGCTACAGAATCAAGAGCTGATTTGGAACTTTCATTCTGATCAACTAAGTCACAAGGAGACAGATCACCAGTGACATTTATCCTTTCCTGATCTGTTCGAGTACTCTTATTTTCCTCTTTAGCAGATTTTTTGCTATCAATATCTGATGAGTCTGCTTCATCTTGACAGATCTGTTCTGATTCCAAAACAAATGGAAACTTCTCTTCATTCTTCTTATTCTCTAATGATCTTTCGGGTGTTTCTGGTTCACTGTCACCTGTGCATGGTTCAATAAGTCTATGGTCTTTGCTAGTTTCAATCAATTTTTCTGTGAATGAATTGCTGCCATATTCAGTATTATCAGGTTCGGTTTCCGTACTGCATTGTACTTTTGCTTTCTTCAATTGACTCAAATCTTGATTAATGGAAATACCATGGCCTTCCCCTTCTCCATCAAATGATGGCCCTTCAATGGATGTAGTGTTTACTCTGATATCTTCCTTAATAGGAACCTTATCAATGATAGGAGTGTTCTCACCATTCCATTCTCCAACTTTCTTCTTAGGTTTGTTTTGAACCAGTGGAACATTTTTCATTGAGTCTGTCTGGCATTTAGAGGAGAATTCATCAGATTGTTCTTTTCCATACTCAGATGCAACAGTACTGAAATCATCAGTATTTCCACCATGTGGAAGTGATTCCTCAGACAAAGGACTGCCACCAGAATTCAGTCTATTCCCAGAATGAGGAGAGTAATCTCTTTTTGGTAGACAATCTGCAGGACTTGTGAAGTGATCAGAAATTGGGAACTTTTTGTTGTTGATTATTTCATGAGATAACTCTCCAGTTGGAGAGTCATCATCATCATCGAAAAACAATGTTTTGCTCGACTGATCTTTACTCGGTTCAGAATTGAGATTAAGATCTTGAATTTGAGTTTTCCCAGGTGACAAATGTCCCTTGGTGTATGTATCAACTAAGTAATCTATTATTTTATCCTCTTTGCCAGATGTGCCTTGGTTTATTTTCTCCATTGATAATTCTCTATCCGGCCATTTTTCTGGGGATGTGTTTCGTGAAAGTTCTGTAGCTTCATGCCTTCCGCCATCTGGATGAAGATAATCTGGTAAACGAAGAAATTCTGACTCCTCAGAATTTCTTGGCAGTGGCGCTCTAGATGGTTTTGTGTCACGCTCACTTGCACCAGTTGGAGCAGTCTTTTCAATGGGTAGATTAGAGGGAATGTGATGACCATTTTTCATGGACGAAAAGTCTTTTCCTGGGCTTACTGGATTTGATTCTTTCTTCTTTCTGGACTGGTTGATGTCACTGGGTAAATGGCTATCTTTATTAATATTCTGGGGTGATTGATCTTCGACTGCAAGAGGCACAGGCCTTGTTTGAGGCTGGTCGGATATGCTTTCTGTAGAATCTTGTTTGACTGGCAAACCATTTGATTCTTTTGTACTATGAGGATCTGTATCCACAGCCTGACGTCTGAGCTTGTTGAGTGATGAAGCACATTCTTCTGGTGTCTGTGCGGGTACAGGAGTAACTTCCCTTGATCTGTATGGCGGCGTCAGGGATCCACCTTCACGAGAGCGAACTTCTAGTCTGTTTGAATTTCTGCCATTCCCATTCATTAAAGGTGAAGAAGACGACCTTCTAGAATGATCACAAGGTGATGGATTCCTTGATGAATCTTGAAGGCCTTCTCTTGTACTAGTACTAATGATCAGTCCTGCAGAAATAGCATCTTTAAAATTGATGGCATCTTTCCGAACTGGATGGATGTACATGCCCTGATAAGAGTCAATTGTTTTCTTTTTTATAGCTTCTCCCAGAGTCATAATGCCCTCTTGAGACAAGTCTCTTATTTCAGGGTGCTGAATTGTTATGATCTTTTCTGTAATAAGGTCTTGCAGACATTTTGTTGCCCCTGTGTCTGGATGAGTAAACTGTCCTGAGAGCTCTAAGTACATGCCTTGATCAACTGCACTATACAGTGACAATCCTGTAGGGCTCAATATGTAGCCTTTCTCAACAGCCTCAAGAAGAGACATTGTCTCTCCAGTTTGTGGATTTTTGAAGTCTCCACTCTTCAAATCAATGAGTCCTATGCTGGCTGCTTTTCTCAGGGTGATGCCTTGGACAGAATCGGGATCCACCACTTGTGAGTTTGAACGGTGTAGAATTCCGCTTGAATAGGCTTCCTCTAATTGTCTTCCCAGGCCATTCGAGTCGGACATATCTTGAACATTGATCTCCACGGTGTTCCTGGGACTGTATTTATCTTTGAAGATGAGGCCCACATCTCTAGCTTGTTTCAAGGTAATGACAGTTCCTGTGCTCAGATCCAAGTATTTGCCATGTTCCGCATCGATAACACCAGTTTCGATTGCATCTATTACTGAAGTGGGAAGTTTTGTATTTGAGGATATCACTTCAATGAGATCTCCATTGATGAGTCCACATTCAATGCTCTCCACCAAATCCAAAATTCTACCAGTCTCTGGATCACAAAAGAAGGAGCTTTCATCATCATATATTCCATTATCTATGGCAAAGTGAAGGGACATCGGCTTTTCTTCAATAAGCTGTTTTCTTATGGCATCCTGAAGCATGGAATCAAGCGAGGCAGACAATTCATCTGTTGGAGGGTTCCATCCGACATGTAAATCTTTCATTAGTTCCTCCTTCCTTGAGGCACTGTGTCCTCCATAATGGACATCCAGGTCATTGAAACTATGACTTCTCTCTGACTTGAAGCTATCTTTATTCTTCCCTTCTCTCTCACTGCAAGCGCTTTGACTACGTTCATATGATGCCCTCAACGCCATATTGGCCAAATCTTCATCTTCTCCTTCTTCAAAGGTGACAGGGATGGATGACTCACTTTCTGTGAAACTTATGTCTAATTCAGTTGGAAGATTCTTATTCGAAACTTCATTAGATATTGATGAATCAGTAAAATTTCCATTCACAGTATCTTCTTCTGTTTTTATATGCACCAGAGGTAATACCATTTCAATTTCATTTGTGTCCTTTCGTGCTGTCCTAATGACTGTGGATTGCTTTATACCAGGGATCTCATGTTCATTAAAATTAGAAATGGGTCTATTTGGCTGTATAGTTAGAATTGGATCATTATGAACAGTTGTTATTGATTGTTTTTGAAAATCAACATCATCTTTTCCAGCATCTTCAACAGACTGATTTGAAGCAATTTTATCAACTGTAAACTTCTTTGTCTTCCCAGACATGCTGACATTCTGTTCCCCATGGTTACTTCTTGTGGTTGAATCCTCACATTCAAACAAGCAAAAATTTTCAGTTGACATGTCACTTTGTGTTAAAGAACTTGTGGCAATAATGGACAACTTTCCTGACTCCATTGAACCAGTATCCATTGGACTCTCTCTGCCTTTTGTTGAATGCGAAATTGAAGATTTTGAGGAAAATGGGGAACGACTTTTCTCAGAGGAAATAGACATGTTTACAAATTCACAACTGCCCAGAGAAGACATACTCCTCCTGAATTCCTCTTCTGTTTGTTTGTTCTGTGCAACTAAGAGTCTATTGGTCTCCACTGCCTCTGTGAGTGTCAGGGGGATACTGGTTGCCACATAGTTGCCAGTGTGAGGGTCAATCAAACCTTTGTCTATTGCTTGACTCAAGGAAAAGATGCCAAGGTCTGGGACGGCCACTTGCAATTTTTCATCATTGATGACACCACATTGAATGGCTTCAGTTAGCGTCAAGTGCTCTCCAGTAAGGGGATCTCTGAATCTCTGTTGCTTGCTGTCATACAGTCCAGACAGCAAGACATCCCCGAGAAGGAAACCTCCTTTGGGAATTTCAATTAGAACATTTTGATTCAGAGCAGAGACAAAATCATGTGATATTCCTGTTCTTGAGTAAACAAGTTTGTCATCGTCGACAAAGACTATTCCATTGTGACAGGCATCATCCAAAAACTGGTACAAGCCATTGTCGTTGACACTCACTAGCAACTGTGATACATCAATGAGTCCAACTTCAATGGCCTTCTCAATAGACAGGGGTTTTCTGGAGAGGGGATCAATGATCCTCCCACTATTCTGTTGGAGTAGTCCTGTGTCTACTGCTTGAACCAAAGACAAGGAAATGTGCTTTATGTTTTCTTGGAGCAGTCCCCTGTCCATGGCTTCTTTCAGATTCAGAAGCTCACTAGTCTCACTGTCCAGGACCATGCCCACCTTAGCATCTAGCATTTTGGCCTGAATAGCATCTTCATAGGTCACAAGTTTTTTGTTCCTTCCATCTTTAATTAGAATGGAATCAGGGTCTATGAAGCCCTCTGATACCATGTCTCTCAAATTACGTACACGACCAGATGAAGGATCGATGAACTTCCCATTTCTAGCATTATAAAAGCCCTGTTTAACAGCCTCAAGAAGACTTTTGTCAGGCACGAAAGCATCCGAAAATATGAGACCATTCTCAAAGGCTTCTTGAAATGTAATTCCTTCTTTGTCTTCTTCTTTTGAAAAAGCACCTGATTCTGGGTCAATGATGCCTTGACTGATGGCACCATCTATGGTGAGGAGAGTTTTTGAATCAACATTTCTGATTGAGAAAGACATACGATCGATAAAGTTGGATTCCAGAGCATCTTTCAAGGTCATATTAAACTCTCCAATGGGGTCTCTGAATTGGCATGTGCTTATATTGAAGCATCCTTCGTCTATAGCTTCTAACAAAGACATGGCTGGCTGGCTACTGGTGTCAATAATGATCCCTTTCTCAAGGCCATCAACGATGTTGTACACTTCCCCATCAAAGTTGCTAATACACATTCCATTGTCCAAATTCACCAGGCCAGATTCAACTGCTACTTCTAAAGACAGAATGCTGCCATGCTTTGTATCTCTCACTCTTATCATATCTACATCAAGCATGCCTTGGTCTAGAGCAGATGAAAAGTCTATTTCTTCATTAGTGTCAGGATTGACAAATTTGTTTGAAGCTACATTGAACAATCCTTCGTCCATTGATTCAGCGATTGACAAGTGTAATGGAGCTTTGGACTTGAGAATGAGGCCCTTCTCTAGAGCAAAATTAAGAGCAATGGGTATCCCTGATGAGTCAATCATCTTACCAGAGTCTGGGTCCAACAGCCTTTTTTCCAGAGCTTCCTTAAGAGTGAGAATGTCTCCACTGAATGGATCTCTTACCAAAGAGTCACTATGGATGAGATCAATCTTCAAAGCCTTGCTCAAAGACACAAAACCTTCCCTGGACATAACAGAATTTGAAACTGGATCATAAATTCCATTGTTGATAGCTTCATCAAGGGTTAAACTTGATTTACGTCCAATGACTGAACTCCGGCGACTACCACTCTGGGGTCTCTCAATTCCAAGGCATTCAGTTATAGTTTGGAGCTTCCCACCTGGCAGCAACACGTCTAGAGTGTCAATGTTAAGGAAACCTTCAGTGATTGCCTCTTGCAGGGAAATAGATCTATCATCATGATGAGTAAGAACAGAAGTTGGTTCTATTATTCCATCTCCAAGTGCTTCAGTGATTGTTAATCTGTCTCTAGTGAGAGGACTTATAATTCTTTTGTCCTCAAGGTCAAGAATTCCAATATCTGCTGCTTTTGTCAAACTGAGGTACGGCCTAGGCGTATTACGTATCAGACCTTTGTCCTTTGCAATGGTCAGCGTGTACTTGGTTCCTGAAGAGGAATCCACCATGGTGCCAGTTGAAACTTCTACAAGGCCGATGTCAGTGGACTCTTTAAAGTCATATGTGAGACCGGAACTGTTTTCAACAAAGTAGGTCCTGTCTGGAAGTATCACCTTCTTCTCTATGGCAACTTGAAATGAGAGTGACTGGCCATTTCCAAGATCTAGCTCACTTGTGATTGGATGTAGTAGTTGGTCATTCAGAGCATCATACAAAGTAACTGGGAAGCTGTCTGACAGGTTTTCTAAATCAAGTTCCTCATCAATTTCTGATTCCCTATAGGCCACTGACTTTATATCACACACGTCATTGATGTAACATGCTTGCACTGCCTCTGAGAGTGAGAATGTTTTGTCTAATACGTTGTGGTAATATTTATTTTCAAAAGGGTCAATGATCTTTCTATCAATGGCTTCATGTAAAGTGAGCCATTTGTCATTTTTAGCATCAAAGATCTCCTCAGAACTAACATCAATCAACTGTGTATCGATCATTTCTGATAAGTTCATTGGTTTAGTAGCAGAAGAGGTATTTGGTGAAAACTGTTCACTAGCTGAGTCAAACTTAGGAGAAAGAACAGTTTGATGGAGGGATTGGCTTTCCTTGTTAAATAAAAGTCCTTCCCTATAACTCTTTTCCCAGGGTACCCATTTGTTGGAAGAAGTATCTCTGACTTCTCCCGTCTGAGGACTAAAGACAGACTGAGAAATTGCTTGTGAAATTGTCAACTTTTTGCCACTGCTGGTATCCACCACATGCACTGCCGGCGATATCAAACCCTTGCATATTTGATCGAAAAGGGTAGTTCCAATTTCATGCCTCAAACCCTGAGTAGCATTTTCCGAATATGTCTCATCAAACGATTGCTCAATGGTCAGGATACCTTGATGCATTGCTTGTTTAAATGAAACTACATTTCCAGACATCATGTCAACAATTCTTCCACTTTTACTGTCTACCTGACCGCAAGCTAAGGCATCCGTTATATTTTTCTTCTCCTGATGATCAAATTGGTGGACACTGATGTTCCTTGGCAAAATAGATGAACCAAGAGCTTCCTGGACCCCAAGGTAGGTACCTTTACGTGGATGTATCAGTTTTTCCAGATCTGGTCGCCAGTAGTTCTCCAGAAGATGTTGGGTGTAATTAAAAAGTGTCCTGCTTCCATCGATAATCTCTTGCTCCTCAGAAGCTGCATCAGCTAGCAATTCCTTCTCTGTAATATTGCTTTCCACGGTAGAAATTCCACATGGTTTGGCAGTGGCTAATGCTTCGCTAGGAGTGTCTCTTTTATTGCTCTCTATTTGTCTGTACAAAGTATCTCCTTTATTGCTTTCTATTTGTCTGTTCAAAGTGTCCCTCACCGCTTTGAGTTTGTCATCATCTGTCCTGATGTCTGTTGCATGTGAGCTACCAATATCTAGGTTACTAGGTAATGAAAAGCCTTCAGAGAGTGACTCGTTAGGCCTAGCATGGTCAGAAACAGAACTTAAAACATCAATATCTCTAAGGCTGTTGCTAAAACTATCATCATGAGATGGATCACTAACATTGCTAGTTTTGGGATATATTTTTAAAGACTGTTTCCCTGTGTTGGACAAATTCTGTAAGACAGAATGAAGAGTTGGAGAAATGAAAAAAAAATATTAATGTATCGTCTTGGTCACTGTTCAATAAACTAATACAGTAAAGGACATCTTTTCCCTTCTGTGATAAAAACAAACAAACATGCAAAGGAGGTGAGCATTGTGTATTTAACTAGATATCCATACATATAAATGGACTTGATCTATGTGAAAATCAGGACAATTAAAACATTGAGAACATAATGAAATACAGGAAGAACTCCTTATAATAAAATATTGATGCAAGAAAAGGGAGGAAGGTCGATATTTTGAGCAAAAGAATTATCTTAAGAGTATATTTAATTTTCAATAATAATAATAATAATAATAATAATAATAATAATAATAATAATAATAATAATAATAATAATAATAATAA
>JBCJKF010091495.1:0-10513 GCA_039654545.1 Plocamopherus ceylonicus
GTAATTAGATTAGGACATTTGCATTGAAGGGCTTATGATGGCCTATTGCATCTTAATTCTCCTGATCCTGATCCTGATCCTGAACCTTTCCAGAACGTCCATACAACAGCTACTTCAGAAAGATTTGCCTGTAGTCGAGACAGATAGCCTAAATATACAGGAAGGCCGTCGTTGACTGACCGGCGGTCAGTTGGAAGAATGCGACGCGGGAAGCGAGGTTGTGTCTTCTCGAGATAGTGGGTTAATGAGAGTTACTTTTGCTCTGTGCGGTGCCTACAAGACAGTGGGAAATAATTGTAGATTCTGGAGGATAATAATTACAATTTTTGGTTCATCATCAAAATATGGGCCTATAAAACTATAGTATCCATACAGGATCCAGCTGGTCAAGGAAACAAACCCGCCTCGTTACGTTCAACGAAGAGATTACATTGTATACGCTATTCGTTTCCAACCAATGGCAAGGAAAGATATTGCCTTTCTCAAAAAACTTATTATGGGAGACCAGGCTCACTTTTACCTCAATGATTTCGTAATTAAATAAAATAGTAGAAGGCGTATGTTGTTTAGTATTTCCCCATCTTTTGCGGTTTAATTGTTTTCTTTGCTCTATGGTATCCATTGTTTCCTTGCGTATCCACCTTTTCTTTCTTTGCTTCTGTAGATGGTTTGATGTTTCTTCTATAAATTGTCTTTGCTTTGATGGCATTTGCTAGCTCCTTAAGCTCTTTTTCGTTGCAGACTTTTGACAGTTCAGAGAAGCGATTTGCTATTGCAACTATAAAATTCTGATTGATATCTGAGAAGTCATATCTAATTGTTGGTGCGTTGCCCCTCTTGCTCCTAAATTTTAGTTTCAGCTCTGCTACTTCTATCAAAAGCTCGTGGTCAGAACTCAGTCTGCACATGGGACCATTCTTACCACATAGTATGTCTGAATGCTCGCATTGTTTTACATGTACAATTTGATGTCTAGTTTTTCCGTCCGGCGTCGTCCACCTGTATAGCCTTTTAGGGTATACTGGAAACATGGTGTTGTTAAGAGAACAATCTACATGTATCAACTCCTGTCCGTTGCTGTTTCTGCCTACATAAGCATAATTCCCATTAAAGTATATGTACACGCACTTTGTGTTATTCGCCTCCCTGAGACAGCACATCATCCGCTCCGTGTATTCTCTTTATTTTCGGGGTTTTTTTTTACCATTTTACATCACAATTTTTATAAAGTACCTCTTTAAAGGTCTAGTGCTATTTCTGTTGAATTTTTTTATTTATTTAACCTTTGATTGATCTACAAATACAATCTACATACTACAAAATGAAGTTTTCTGATGCCTTTTACATTTGTACTTAGTCTCGTTTTAGTCATCTTTATTGAAATTTATTTTTACAACTTTTTGGTTGTCACTACATGTGCGTCAGGTCGTTATTCAAATATTACTTGGTTTCACATAACGCTTTGATAGGAACAGAGTTGTTTGCCCTGTTTTAATCCACCTGCACACCCCTCCTATAGAATCGATATAGGCTGCTGAGTTTTTTCGTGTCATTCTACCTTGATTTTGGTATGATTATGGTCACATTTCCAGATTGGTCATTTCCTGTCGCTCACTTATTGGTTTATCTAGTTTTCATGTGATAGACTGGCATCTTCTTGGTTTTGTGAGACTGGTTGTCTGTCCCTTTTCTTGTTTAGCCGTCTAACGATTCAGACGTATTTTCAGTCTGTCCCACAAAGATCAGCCGATGCTGTTTTGTTGGGAAGGCAAAGACAAGTATTTTCAGTGTCTCACAAAGATCAGCCGATGCTGTTTTGTTGGGAAGTTACTTCAGTTTGACAAAGATCAGCCGAAACTGCTCCTCGTGAAAATATATCAAGATATTTTATTATAAAAGAATAATTTAATACAATCATCTGAATGTAATTATTGTGATTTGTGCAGGTCTTACGGTGAGCATGGAATTTGGAGTGTCGTTTGCCAAATCTTTGTGGTGATGATACTTTTTTAATTTGCTGTTTAATTCCAAGTCCTATTTATTAGTATTAGATCCAGTGCCTTGTACGCGTGGGAGTGACCACGTGCCTTGTGAAGTGCGTTTAGGTCTGCTTCGTTAATTTATTTGATTTGATCTGTTATTTTGTTTCCCATTTTAGTGGGCCTGTTGAGGTCGAGGTTTTAAGTACGAGGCTTGTCCGGGAAATAACCGGGTTTTCCCGATATCTCGAGAACTAATAATAATTTTTTGAATCAGCAAATTGCAGTTGCGTTTTGCACTAATGCACTGCCTGAACACATATTTTGAAGTTCCTCAATGACCGGATGTATTTGTTATGACCAGGTAAAGATGACGAAAACTTTAAATAATTGGTAAAAGTTGAATGTCAGAGCTTTACTTCCATTTTCATAAACAGGGAGGAGAGCAACGACAACATGTGACCTAGTGGTGACACAAATGAGAAACCCATACACTGAAACATTTCTGAAACATATGATCACGGGAGACAAAAACCTGGGTCCACCACTCTACCCCTGAAATAAAGAAAGGCTCAATGACTTGGGAACACTCATTCTCCCAAACAGTCCAAAAATTTAAGCGTCAACCCTTGGTCGCTTGGTGAAAAATGTCATGGCTACGGTGTTTTGGGATGCAAGAGGCATTGGTCCTAGATGCTTTGCCTCCTGGATTAAATCGCAATGCCACCACCTATTGTGAGACATTGGACAGACTCGGAGAATCCATTCGCCGAAATAGACCTGGGCGTCTGAGTAAGGGCGTTGTTCTGCGATGCCACACAGGGTCAAGGTCTCAAAAGATTTGCTTAATTTTAGAAATATTGTCAGCAAGTTTCAATTTAATCATTCAAGTGATAAACTCACAGTGGCAAAAGAGCGGGTATTTTCCGGACAAGCCTCGTATCTACTATAACGTATTTGAATGCCGAGATTATGGTTATAACTTTACTGATTTGATGCTGTTGCATGTACATGTACTGCGTTTTGAGAACTGTTTGCTTTTGACTTAAAAGCTCACGAACTTTGTGATTAACAACTGAAATCGATACCAGAACAATTTTGCGGAGGGTTCAAGTGACACTTAGAATAGATACATGTATACATGAACATGTAATACTTACTTCATTTTTTGTCCAATTACAGTGGAACACGGATATAACGAACAAGCCCCGGCAATAGAAAAAGTTCTTTATATCAGTAGTTCGTTATTTCAGTCGCACATGCACTGTGGTATATTTCGGCGAAGGACATTAGATCTGATGCGCGCATACGGCATGTTACAACAGTACGCACCGTCGTAAAGGATTTAGATCCAATGCGTGCATAGAGAAATTCCTCTTCGGATCTAATGGAGCTTTCCCTTTGCTCTGTAGAGTGAGAGAGAGACAGAAAAAAAAAAGAAAGTAGGCTTGTGAACTTAATGCGCGCTCTTTTGCTCTGACTCTTACCGAAGTATTCACGTATACAACCATATTTCATTAAAATTAAATAGTGCACGGTGGCTTGGCCTGGCTTCGGGCAAGTGCATGTTCGTTCCTCAAGAATCGTTCCGCCATAGCGTAGTAAAATATGTTACATTGTCGCACTAAGTAATAGGCCTAGGCCGATACGGTGGGCCTATCATAACCCTCGAGACGAAACACCGGCCATGCGATACTATGTCGGTGGTAGGCTAATGAGGTCAAAGCAAGTCTAACAAAAGAGACACGAAGCACTTTTCAACCCAAACGCTAAAATACCATTCAACAATAAATTCCCTTCACCCGGCAAGTTGTCCCGACAGCCATTGACGTAATTCTGACTAAAAGCAATGGAAATGAAAGTTTCACTCAGCCAATGTTGTGTCCACATGACCGTCACTCACGTAATCATTTCTCTGTAGTCTCTATGTGAGATGATGGCGTAAAGCCGAGGTACAGATTCGCTCTTTCCTTGTCTTTGGTTGGTCAACATTTTCTAGCATGGTGTGAGATTGAGAGTGGCCTAGGACTAGGAGCCGCCCGAGAACCTAACACATGCCCCATCGTTGGCAGTCATCATATTATTGCTAACCGCTGAATGGTTTAACATAGGGTGAAGGTGTTGTATTGTACTGTGTGAGTAGCTTTGAGAAATGATTGAGAAATGCTAGATCTAGAAAGTGCGTAAGGGACCCCCGCAGGTAAAGCCGCAAAGCATACCCTGTCCTACCCCCAAGTTAACAAAGAAAAAGATCCAAATTGTAGGGTTGCATGGTGTAAGTGTAAGCCCCATGCAAGACTCGCAAGGCAGTTGCGCAACTTTGAGTTCGGTCATAGTTATCGAAATCGTTATATCAGTCGTAAATAAGAAGGAAATAAAGACGTCGGGCAAGAAAATGGGTTCGTTACAGCCGTCGGTTAGTTATTGCAGGTTCGCTACATGCGTCAAAATTTTATTGGCACAAAGAGGAAAAAAAAACCGGGCAACGAAATTGGTTCTTTATTTCCGTCAATTCGTTTAAAGCGTGTTCTTTATATGTGCTCCAATGTACATATTTACTGACACATCCATTTCATGAGGGACAGCTATAATATCCAAGTCCACGCAAGAGACTTCAGACCACATTTGTGCAAAGTGTAGTGTTCCTTGTTGTGTTTACACGTGGAAGGTAAGGGCTCGCCTTCTTGTGTTATTTGAGTCTTGTTGGTAACGTTATTACGAGGCTTGTCCGGAAAATAACCGGGTTTTCCCGTTATCTCGAGAACTAATCATAATTTTTTTAATCAGCAAATTGCAGTTGCTTTTTGCACTCTAATGCACTTCCTGAACACAGATTTTGAAGTTCCTCGGTGACCGGATGCATTTGTTAAAACCAGGTAAAGATGATGACCACCTTGAAGAATTGGTCAAAGTTGAAAGTCAGAGCTGATTTTTATATACAGGGAGGAGAGCAACGGCAACATGTGACCTGGTGGTGACACAAATGAGGAATAAAGTGAAATATTTCTGAATCTTATGATCACGGGAGACAAAACCTGGGTCCATCACTCTGCCCCTGAAACAAAGGCTCAATGACTTGGAAACACACATCCTCCCATACAGTCAAAACATTTAAGCGTCAACCCTTGGTCACTTGGTGAAAAAAATCATGGCTACGGTGTTTTGGGAAATAAAAGGCATTATCCTGGATGCTTTGCCCCTGGATTAACTTGCAATGCCGCCACCTATTGTGAGACATTGGACAGACTCAGAGAAGCCATTCGCCGAAAAAGACCTGGTCGTCTGAGTGAGGGCGTTGTTCTGCAACACGAAAATGCGACGCCACACACGGCCAAGGTCTCAAAAGATTGGCTTAATTTAAGAAATGTAAATGGGAAACATCACATCCACCACACAGTCCTGATCTAGCACCTTCTGATTTCCATATGTTTGGGCTCTTCAAGCACCACCTTGCCGGAAGAAGATTTGATGACAACAGGAACTAGTGGATGCGTTAAAAGGATGGTTAAGGAGTCTTGACGGAACTTTCTGTAGGGAGGGTATTTTTTCTCTTCTGCAGCGTTGGAACTAATGTGTCGATCTTGATGGGGATTACGTCGATACGTAGCTAAGTGGCACCAGTTAATTGTCAGTAAGTTTCAACTGGATCATTCAAGTGATAAGCACACAGTGGCAAAAGAACGGGTATTTTCCGGACAAGCCTCGTATATTATAGCCTAGACATTATTTTCTGTGTCAATCATATTCAAGACATTGGCATTGACAGGAGAAAGCGTGTGAATGGGAGGACGAGTGTGAAATTTTCAAATGAAAATAATTCATATAATAAAATGTACATCTCACTCTAGATTGTTATTTTGTTGGTCTGATCTTCTTCTTCTTTATAAACTGTCCGCCCCCAACGAGTTGAAGATTCTGGGATATTGGTTCGGCTCCGGTTTGCTATGATAGTGCGTCCTACCTACTGTAGTTAAGGAAATGGGGGGGGGGGGGGGTGTTATTTGGGGGTAAAAAAAAAGTGTGGGGAGGGGGGAGGTATTGCTTTAGAATAATGATGGGAAGCTCTCTCTCTCTCCACTGAGGCCGATGTTTGAGCTCGTGGAAAGAAGGAGTACATGTATTTTCTAGTGACGGCCGCTGTACTCCATGGCGTACATTATTACTAGCGCCTTTGGACTGCGTGCCAGATATCACTATCATCATTATTAGTATTCACTTCAACAAGCTGGCATTAGTCAGGGCTGACACCTTTTCATAGTTATCAATATACCGGTACCCTTCTTTTAGGCAGAAATTAGTAAATAAAGAATCAACTCCATCTGTGATGAGACCCAAGATTCAGATGATTACATTCACTGACTATGGTCATTACATAGAAATAGCATCTACTATTACTACATAGGGCTGAATCATAATGAATGAGAGTACGGAAGTCAAATTATCAAACGCATACACTGCTTTGAGTTTACTGTGAAGGAACATGTAAAAATTGAGAGATACAGTTTGAGTAGAAAATATCTTTCTTTGGAGCTCTGAATACATGGTTTAAGTTTTGTGATAGATTCTTTAAATTGTTACAAGTTTAAGGAAAAAACAACCAACCAACAGCTTAACTATAACAAATATCAGCTGTCAGGTGAGGCCAGCAGTATAATGCATCAAATGACTAATATACATGTAGCAAGACAAATACTTAACACAGATAAGTAGTAGGAAAATAGTTTTAATCAACTGGAAAATGTGAAAAGAGATATAAAAACAGAATTACATTAGCAATGGATTGAATTCAACGACCCAGAGAAAGAAGACAGTTTAATGTTCAAGTTCAAGTATGGCAATATTCTGATTCTCATCAATATCAAACAAATTAATGTAGCAATACAAGTATAATGCTATCTCTCTCACATGTGTCCTTTTACAACTGATTAGATCCATGACAATGACACCTTATAAATCATCCAGCTTCATTCATTGACACACAATACATGTATTTATCTCATGAACAAAACTTTTTTTTCAAAATCTTGGCGGTGGCTTTGTTGTAATGGAACAATCTACTTCTTAAAGTGTAAAAAGACAAACATGAAGAAGAAAACTGCTGGATTTTTTAAAATTATTTTTTGTTGTTGTTGAGTCTTTTAGGTCTAGATTCCACATGACATTATAACTATTGTTATACAAATAATGTATCCAGGCATTAGTTATCTTTTCTTACAGTTACAGTAATTGACTGATTGATATACTCTATTGATTCTTTCAGAAATTATACAATTAATGGCAATTCTTTTTAATACAATGAATTAAATGCTAATAAGAACAACAAAACAATCCCTTACCCAAAAAGAAAACAAAACAAAACACTCAATCCTAAAAAATCTTAAATTACAAGCAACAAATAATTTAAATTTTTACATGGTAAATTCAAATAAATTTTAAATAAGTTTTCTATACCGACACAATAATATATATGTATACAGTATGCCAAAAAGCTAAGATAGATGTCCGTCACATGGAAGGCCTACAGGCTGTATGACATAGTGGGTTGTAGAATGCCAGTAATTGATTACGACTGATCATTCACATTGATACACAATTACAATGGAATTCAATTTAGTATAATTGCTTATAATTAATATTCAGAATTAAAAAACAGATAAATACTCAGCTCTAATAAACCATCCTTCCTTTGCCTTAGGATAAGATAACAAATTTTCATCAGACAATAATGATTTTTTGTAGAGGTCTTCTGCACCTATTGATTTATAGAATTTTTTTTGAATAAATGCAGGTTCCAAAATGAATGCCATAATTAAAAACCTCTTTACTTTACATTCATGTTTACCCAGTCCATTCTATAAGATGATCTAGGCCTAGCTGTATCCAGCAACCCCTTGCAGATGTTTTAAGCTCCCAGTGATGTGCAGGCTTGTTTCAATGTATGTTGATTGGCCTTACCTATTTTTATTGAGACATTTGTGTGGTTCCTTAAAGTAAAAGCTTATCTTGGGCAGGTTCCACTGTATATTTTTTTTTAGCAAAGGCAGTGAAATGCAAAGGAATCAGTGCAAAAACACAACAAAAGTGTTTTTATTTTTGCCTTATTAATAAATATTAAGGCTGTGAACTTTCACCAATCAAGCTGGTCATTTCTCTAAAACACCTGAGCTCTTGTCGTCAACAGGAAAAATAAATTGTACGGTATATCGGTCAGGAAAAATAATTCCAGGTATGGCATGTTTTACATGTATATATATACACATGTATACATGTATATATACAGATGATGTGAAGAGGGTGATTGCCTGTTGCCTTTTAATATACAGTAGAACTTCGGTATAACGTACCCGGGATAGAACGTACACTTGGCTATAAAGTACGTTTTTCCAGGTCCCGAGTCCCAACATTAGTTTTTTCGAAACCACGGCTACAACGTACCTCGGCTAAAACGTACTAATTTCCCGGTCCGAAGGGAGTACATTATACCGGGGTTCTACTGTAAATGGAAATAGGTGTACAAGGATAATTCTCACAACTGAATAGACTTACTTTTGACACTTTCATCATACATATATAATAATAGACCTAGATAAAAATTTATATGTGCTAGTGCTAGGGGATGAGAGCTTGAGTAAGTTTTTGGTTGGCTTTAGAGGCGGAAAAGGAAAAAGATTGGACATGTATTAGGTTGTACATACATGACATTTAAATTACAAGTCTGGACTTGAAAAGGAGGGTGTTGACATTAAAACAGTCAAATGACAAGATTAAAGGTTGATGTAAGTGGTGCCTATGTGTTAACTAGCAAAAAGCAGTGAATTACACATTTATAATTTATAGTAAACCTTGTAGCATAAAGACCTAAGTGCTGGTGGTAATTATTAAAATGCATCATGTAATATTCCGTTGCAAAAATGTGAATACGTGTTGGGGAACTTATGTAACAACTATTAATTTTACATTGGGGCTTTGGTAAAACTTACAACACATTTTGCAACTGAAGCTGTCATTGAAATGAAAAATGAGGCTTTCTGAGCACACCTGTTAAAATCGTTGGCGTTACATTTTGCTGGGTTATACATGTATTTTGCTCTAAATCAATGTACATTTTTTTTTCTCGCACCGAGTATATTATGCATTCACACACTGAACTACATTTCATTGACACATACTGACTGTGTTCTGTAGGCATACATTCTTCTGGTCTTTAACACATGTGAATACATGTAGTCCAAAGACTATCATACTGATATTGACTCAATCTTGTCTAAATTATATTATGCTAAGATATAGGAAGTAATGCATAAATACTGAAGGATCTAGACCTAGATTAATCATTTTCCTTTGATCTTTTGTGGGCCTTCACACTATGCATTCTACACACAACGCCTCAATGAATCAATGTGTGCTTGAAATATTTTTTGCCCTGATGACGTCATTAATCATGGAGAAAGGGAAAGAGAAACTTAAAAAGGAAAGGTTATTTCTTTTATAAAAGAATAGTGAAACATGGGATCTACTCTTATTACAATAGTTACCGTCTCATTGGATGGTTGTCAGGAAGCAGCGAAAACATTCAATAAGGCAAAACGTCCAGTTAGGCAAAACAACCATTTAGCCAAAATGACCGGGCAAGAGGGGTGATAGTCCATGATTGGACAATGATCACACAATCAAAGGGGTTGCCGTATGTCATAAAAAGAGGGAGTCACATTCCCATATCCAATTGTCCTATTGAGTAAAGAAAACAACCGGACTGGCAGACGACCAAGCAAAACGAAACAGAATCATTGTCTCAGTGTGCTGACCAATCAGGGGGGATAGTCGTATTACATGCATTACGTAGGCTTGGTCCAAAAAACGCAACCAATGGGTTCAGGGGGTGGTCACCTAAATGTTGGGATTTGTTATTGATTGATTGCTTTACACCCCGTTAACCGCTTGGGTCATCTCAAGGTGAAAAAAGAGGGATGCAAAAGAGGAAACGAAGCATTTAGAATAGTCATACAAATATGCTATGATAATGATAATAAAAAGTAGCAAAAAGGAGAGGTGACTTACATGGAAAATAAAATCATCTCTCAAAAACAATAAAACGATGGCCATCATGCTCCAAAATATGCACTGCAATGACCCTCCAGAATGTTCTACCGCCCTTTGTGTACAAAAGCACTCAGTCATTCTAGAAAGCAAATGACCCCATTTGTAACACAATGCACATGAATGGGGGATAGCCACCAATTTTGGACTCCACGTTGGTATGCATCAAACTCAAACTGATCCATCCCTCCCTGGAGCCCACATGCCTCCCATCCTCCACAGCAACCCCAACATCCCTTCTTTAATGTTTCCAGTAAAATCAGCAACATTTCCACAGGATGGAAATGTCTTCTAGAGAATTACTGCATTAATGTTGCACCCAAGGGAAAGGCTTTCTTGTCATAGGATGGACACGCTGGGATCTATACTATATATAATTGGGGACTTGGAAAATCTGTCATTGCGAAAGGTTTCTAAACCACTGAACATTCAGATTT
>JBCJKF010091606.1:0-10511 GCA_039654545.1 Plocamopherus ceylonicus
TAGATAGATAGATAGATAGATAGATAGATAGATAGATAGATAGATAGATAGATAGATAGATAGATAGATAGATAATATCCATCGTTTGATTAGTTCGTGTTCTGTGTAGGCCAGTGTAGATATCTTGGGCTCTAGGGCTCTTGATCTAGAATCTATGTCTAGCAAGCGAATTGGCAATCGATCAGATTCAAACCTAAATGTCACAAATTTAAGGAATCTATACAAGTATAAAAAGTTGCACTTTCTAAAGTTGAACCAACCATAATTTTATGATGTAGGCTATATCATAATGAAAGATTTACTTCACCCTTTTCAGATGAAAATCGCTATTAGTTCGTGATGCTCATCCTTACTTGAATGGTGCTGGAATAGAACAGACACCAAAATAGTGTTGCACGTTACACTCCTGAGTCAAGCGGTCGAAATCGGTTCATTAGCATAAACGGCAAGACAGCAAGGGGCAAACTTGTTCATACTGTATAACCTGTATCAATCATTTTTACTCCCTGTATGTAAGATAACAATTTTAATGACCCTGAACATGCAGTTTAGGAGAAACAAAGTCTTTTCTGTGAATGCACATTTTGAAAAAAACCTATGTTTTATTACAAAAGTAGATAGCTTTATTATGTATCTATATCATAAACAGTGTGATTGTTGAAAGGTTAAAATGTTGGAATACAAACGAAAGAAAGGCGAACAAGGAAAACCATCTTGTTCACCTTTCAGAGACATCTGAAAACGTTGCCTTTGCCAGTGTATTGTGGAACGCACTCTTAAGATTGGCCTGGTCATAGAGAAACATTAACTGTGTAAAAGAACATTGTTTGGCAGATTGTATGTATGAAAGGCATTTGATTTTAAAAAATGCCATTGTAGTGAGGAACGTTTAATTTTTAACGGACAGGATTGAACCTTAGAGTAAGTCAGCTAGGTGAGGCAGCAGAACGTATTTTTATTTAAACATGGCGGAAAAAACTCCAGAGTGAAAGCTAAAAAGTAGGAAGGAAAGAAAACGGGCTGAAAATTAAGAAAACTGAATAGGCTTAGATGAACAGAATCGATGATGGGAACAATAGCTAAATCAGAACATAGTGCTAGAATTCTTGTTAAGAATACAAGAGGTAGATCTCGTATACGCGTAGAATGTATAAGGAATGCACAAGAAAGATTATTCAGAGAATCTAAAAAGCCAAACAACGAAAGGCAAAATGGGATGTCGATAAAGAAAAAAAAATGGAATGATGAAGACAAAAAAAATATATATAATAATGAAAGATAGAGGAAGGGAAAGAATCAGGAAAATAAAGCAAGAGTTATGCAAAATATCTAGGCGTTACAATATGTAATAGACTACAATGGAAATATGTATGCCAAGCAGGGTGTAAAAAGCAAATGGCCTAGTAGCATTCCTATAACGTAACATCAATGACTATCTACGGCTGTTCAAAGATAAGTGATACATTCTTAAAATAATTCCCAGAATATTAAAGTGTCCATGGGTTCTACACTGTCCAAAATAAAGAAGATGGTTTAGAGAACATACAAAAACGCAGGCTGCTTTATAAGCAACAACTTTACAACATATCAGTAACAAGAAAATAAATAAAAATTGCAGTGGACACGCCCCAAAGAAAAAGAGCTAGAAATTCGAAATAAGGTGACCGTTCTTTTCAAAGCAATTATTAAAGGCCAAGCGGCTTTACCTCATGAAAAATTCATAATGAAAATTGGATCTGATGCTTGAACATTTACTTTGGCTTTGTCAGATGTAAAACGCCATTTTCAATTCATATTTCCCAATTGCATTCCGAATACAGAAAAGAAAAGCCTCGTCAATGCAAAACACAGGAAATTGACGAAGATTTTAAACAGAAGCCACACTTATGTCAAAATACTAGATGTTAGATTTTGGAGCGTTGACAAAAATACTCGATTAATAGAGTCGGTTATTGCTGTTCAAAAGAGACGAAAATCACATACACAAGTTAAAACAAACAAGACTTGATATAAATCTTAGCCTAATCCAGACACGACGAAGAACTTTAGAAAATGCACCACATTATTACAGAACATTCCTGGCAAAATCCTCGACCTGATTTTTGTGCAGACGGATGACCTCAATTGTCTGAAAAAGGAGGGCTGATATTAGAAGACATGGTCCATTGATGTCAATATCCCTGGTTCATTCCGTAGTGGAGCAAATTTTCTCTCTCATATTATTGTTACAATCAAACTTCTGCCCTCCATGTTTGTTATTATTCGCCAGGGACCCTTGTTGAAATTGTCTAGATCTTTTGTGCCAGATCTAATTCTGTGTCAGCACCTTGCTTCAAGATTGTTTCCAGAAAACATGTCATTATTTCTTCGAACGAATGATATTATGCAAATGATTATCCTTAAATTGAACTATTGAACAAGTGTAAGCTGGTTCCGTTCATTTATGGTGCTCAGCAGTCTTGTTCCCTTACTCATTACTCATCCTCATTACAAAGATATATAATATATATATATTGTAATAAATGTTAAAAAATATATATACACATACATAATATATGGCTTTTTTAGTGCGTCTAACCCCATACAAGTACAGGCTCTAAACGCAGATACAAACAATTCAAATATATAACAAACTCAACCTGAAGATTGCGAAGGGAGCTATACAGCAAATGAGCTACAACAATAGACATTTCTGCAGATTGGTGAATATATGCACACGCATCCAAATAAGTTGGAATGTGAAAATATGTGTTGCTTAGGCTCTCTCAAATGCGATTACCGTTTTGGCCTCTCGTATGTTCTGTGGCTGCTAGTTCCAGATTTTGGGAGCAAAACAGGGAAATCGCCTTTCCCCCAAAACCCTGTCAAAGCTGCATTGGGCACTGTTAGCCTGTTAATGTCAGATGAGGACCTTAGCTGACGGGATGCGGTGAAAGGAGTCAAAAGTTCAGATACATAAGATGGGGCAAGTCCATTCAGGCACTTATGGCACCGTGTTGTCATCTTAGAAATGATGCGCTTCTCAACTAGAAGCCAATGCAATCTTGGCAGGAAGGGAGATGCATGACACCATTTATTGCTTCTAAATACAGCCCTGCCTGTACTATTCTTGGCTACCTGTAATTGCTTCGTGAAGCTTCCGGTGATCCCTGTCAGAACAGAATTACAGTAATCGAGCCTTGACATTACGAGCGATGTGGCAAGCATCTGGGTTATGTCAACTGAGATAAGGTGTCAGATTTTGGCCAATTCTTCTCAAATCAAGGTAGATACATTTCCTGACATGGCTGATTGGCTTTGACATAGACTGATTTGAGTCGAGACAAATTCCCAGTTTCAATGCTAGATGTGTATGCATCTCTCAAGTTCTTATCACTGCCAAACAAGATAATTTCGGTCTTATCATCATTCAGCTTTAGTCTATTTTCATCCATCCACACTTTCACGTCTTGAATACAATTTACCATGTTGTGGAAGAACTTACCACTGTCTTGAGGAGAGAAAGAACAATAGATCTGTGTATCATGTGCCTAGAAGTGGTAAGACACGTTGAAATTTACTTTTGACACGAGCAAGTGGTTATGTGTAAACTGTGAATAACACTGGGCCCAAAACTGACCCCTGAGGCACGCCAAACTTCAGAGGACATTTGGAGGACCTTACATTTCAAACATCCATTTCGGCCTACCTCACTCCTATCACTACATCCCACGACCTCCTGATCTCAAAATTATTGAACAATAAAGTGAACAGAACCTCAAATTAACGTTAAAAAATTCAACAACTATTTACACCACTATTTACAGTTTCGGTCTCCGCTATAACTACTCATAGTCGTCAATCCATACTGGAGGACGAAGGATCCTCCTCGGTCAGACATTCCTCTCCTCGTCGCCTCCACTCTCCCACCTGGCATCATCATCATGCTTCGCCCTCCTCACGTCCAAAATGTGCCTGGGCATTCCATTCACCTCCACACTACTGTCATTCAACTTGGTCACCACACCCCTTTTTCCATTCCGTGGTACAAGTTGCCCTTGACCCTTCACCCACATCTCGTCTCCAACTTTCACCACTCCATTCAGACTTCTACACCCACCGCCATCGGCATTATTCTCAGTATATTATCTGATGGGGAGTTTCCAATCATAACTAAAATCCCCTCGTTGAGGCACTGTTTCTTTATCTTGTTCTCCCTTTGGCTTCACATCGTAATATAAATAAATAATAAATAATAAAGCGGATATTTATACAGCGTCATTTTTATTTACAATGCTCAATGCCGCTTTACAATGTGTACAATATGGTTTTTTTTTATTTAATATCATAATACACATATGATCACTTATGCATTAATACATAGATGAAGAATAGATAACAACAAGTAAAGAGATTGATGGAAAGACAAATAAGACAATTACAGACGGTAGTGTTGCGGGAGAGCAGGAAGGACATGGGAGGAAGAGAGTGAAGGAATAAAGGAGGGAGAGAGAAAGAGACAAAGTAGTTCAGGGTGCAGAGAGGATGAGAGACATGGAAATATTATATCAAATTATATTGAATAAAACTTTGTATGGGACATTTATACTTTTCAATGCTACACAAATATGGTAATTGCAAAAAGAAAAAAAATTGTAGCAGACCAAAATTATTCTGGCTTTAATTTTAGTTTGAAAGTTTGAATATTAGGACTTTTTTAGCTGGTCAGAAGAGGGGATTCCATGCGAGTGGAACAGCATTAGAAAATGCTCTCATGATACAAAAAATCGTTCTCGTTCTTTTTTGACTGACAAGCGATTTATCAAATCTTGAACATCTGGATGGGGTATAATATATTTCAACAAGATCTCCAAGATATTTGGGGCAGTATTATTCAAACAATTGAAATCAAAGCAAGCAATTTTGAAATTAATTCTCTGCACAATGGCCAGCCAGTGAAGTTGTTTCAAATTTGGTTCGGTTGATTTTGGCAGCCCAAAGAGCAAAGAATTGAAATGATCAAACCTACTTGTAATAAGGCATTGAACTAACAAGTTGGTAGTATCAACGTCTAAGAGGTGCCTCAGCCGTCCAATGGCCCTAAGATGAAAATGGCCCTATTGACATAATTTGGACTTATGTTGTTTCCTTGACAGATGCTCATTAAAAAGAAAACCTATGATTCGCACATTTCCTGAATTCTTAATGATGGTGTCTTTGATATTTATCTGCTCAATGATAACTTTGGCATTTAGCTTTCGAAAGACAATCAACTCAGTTTTATCATGTAACTTCAGTTTATTAGCCATCACTGTTTGATGTTGACCACGCAGTCGTCAGTGCAGTTGATACGCTCAGTTGCAGATGGTGTTGACACTGGAAAGTATAACGGCGTGTCGTCTGCATATAGATGGTATTGCAGGCCGCATGAATCAATTATCTTTCTCAGTTAAGACGTTTAGAGGGGGGGGAAAGGAGAGGCCCAGGGATAGAGCCCTTCGGAACGCCGTAGGCTAGGTTCGTAAGACATGATGTGATGTAGTGTTACTGGTCTTGACCTGCTTATTCGGTTGGTAAGGCATTGGTAGAACCAGGCCAGTGCTGTCCGAGTGACGCCAAGTCTCCTTGATTGTTGCAAGGAGTGTTTGAAGGTCGTTCGTATCGAAGGCAGCGCTACGGTAGAGAAGAAGAAGAAGAAGAATGGCATTTTCGCCGTTCCCAATAGACGATTTCATTGTGGACTTTCTGTGCTGAAGTATGCTCTGTAGGCTGACTGGAATCGAGAAGAGAGGTAATTGTTTTGGAGTCTTTTAGCGACGACTTTCTCGATCATTTTTAGAGGAATCTAAGGTTCAAATGGGTCGGTTTCACTTTTTTTATCCAGTTTTTTACTTCTTAAGTAATGGCTTGACGATGGCCGATTTAAGGGATGATGAAAGTCGGCGCCAGATAATAAGCAGTTGGACAGTTGATGTTATAGTACTGACCAATTCATTCTAGCACGATTTCAGTACCGACGTTTAAAATGCATCAAGTTGCTCGGTGATTTTTCAGTGAGTTCAGTGATTTCGTCCTCTGTAGCCAGTTTGAATTTGTTGAACAAAGCTGGTGGTTGTTCCCTAGGCCTAGAATGCGTATGTAATGGCCCATCTGCTTGGGTTGATTCTAGTTCGTCCCGAATGGCTTTGATCTTATTAGAAAGAAATGTACAGAATTGGTCAGCAAGTTCTTGTTCACCTTCACGTGCAGGCAGGGCAGTCAACGCGGATTCATCCTTAAAAAGGCTGCTAAGAATTTTAAAGAACTTTTTGCTGTCGTTCTTGCTCTGCTTGATGTTTTCATGGATATAATTATTCTTTGTTTTTGTGATCAATTTGTTGGTATCATTTCTTGATTTTATGTATGTTTTTCTATCCTTGTCTGATTTTGTTCTCGTCCACAAATCTTCAGCATGTTGTTGGCCCTTCTTGGCAACAGCAATTTCGTTGGTAAACCACTTTATGTCGGGACGTATCGTGACTCTCTTTGATACAAGAGGAGCATGATAACTCAGGACAGAAAGAACAGCGGTGTTAAGTATGTTCATTATTTCTTGTACCGCATCTTTCTTCTCGATCTCATTTTGATGTTAAGTTTTCCCATGTCGTGCTCTAGGTCCGAACTAATGATAGACTTAACGTTGCATTAAGTAATGAGCTTCTTCTGATATTTTGGTCGTGGCATTTGTAGACTGTATACCACTGAATGGTTATATGATATGCGGATGTGTATCGTACATATATTTGACATTGTATTGTTATTCTTTGGTGTGATTATCAAGTCCATGGTGTTTCCACCGCGATGGGCCGGGCCATTGACTCTTTGGACAAAGTTTACACAGTTTGAAATGTGAATGAATTCTGTGGCAGATATATCAAACATATTGTTGACATGAAAATTGAAATCTCCCATCATATTCAAGTTTACGGTTTTGATTGACTTTTCAAGTAGAAATTCGTGAAGTTCTTCGAGGAATTGGCTGTCAGTAAATTCATTTTGTTTTGATGGGAGAGGGCGGTAGATGGCTTTTGATTTATAAAGTTCTTTTGTTCCAAGATACTCCGTCAATTGGACCGGTTCTACTTTTTTCCACCATCGACCTAATGGTTCTGTGATGTTTTTCCACTATCCCATTACCCCTAGGCCCATATGCTGCTCTGAATATTGCCACAATATTCCACTTCTCCAACATCTGTTGCATCTGTTTATCTCTAAACGATGTTGCATTGTCCAGAGGCAATTCTTTAACGGGCCCGGTTTCGAAACACATTTAATTTGTTTCAAGCTGGAACAAATACAGTCATCCGTCTCGTGCTGCAATTCTCTCCAGATGGCAAGCAAGTCGGCCAGGGCTGCATTCAACGATGGACAAGTACTGCACAATGACATGTCTATAGCGAGTAACGTCCTCGCCAATCTTGTCCAAACTGCATCGATATTCAGCATGTCCTTCTCGTGTCTTGTTGGAGCTGGATTGATTGGCTGGCACCCCTAACACTTCCGAACGATTTTATTTACTTTTTCTTTTGGTGCCTTAGAGCCCATTGTCTTATCTAAAACCATGTTCTCTCCGCCCTCATGTAATGCTGATCATGCAGCTTTCTCAATCCCACAATCCCACAGTACATATTTTCCTCTCTTTTCAACCGGTCTATTTCCTTTGAGGCATTCTTTCTTCACTCTGGTCCACACATCCGTCTTGTTCTGAGCTGACGCCACACACAACATCAAACGTCAAACCTAAATCATCAGCCAAACAACCCAAGTCTTCTTTTCATCAATATTTCTGCTCCTCAACTAATCTTCTTCCATCGATCGTCCATGGTTGATGCAATCCAACCATTCACCATTGCTGAGTCCGTCATAACACGTACCTGAGTCAGTCCCCATTTGATGCACAAGTGAATGCCTTTCAACACAGCCTTTAATTCGGCTACTTGTATGGCTAAAGTCATTCTTTTTACCAAACCATGCCAATCTGCCATCTGATTACTCGAAATAGAAAGCCATGAGATCGTCCTCTATGGATGTACTGGGATATACCTCAAACAAACAAGCCTGAAAGTTAATTCAATTCTGCGTACAAAGAGGTCAAACACATTCATGTACATATCATTGTAAGCGAGATATGAGGATTTGAATACAAGCACCCAGTGATCCCAATTTGGGAAAAAGTAGAATAATTATTGTTCACATTATGTTCTCGAAACCAAAACAATTGTTTCAAAATGTTGCACATATCTGCACGGTCATGAACATGGAACTGACTTCTAACTGTTGTCTCACAGCGTTCTGCCAGGTTTTCATGTTGTTTAAACAAGTTTTTTTTTTCTCCCTAAAACTTCAAGACTTGATTTGGAAGCTGGGTTTAGTGTTGAAAGGGTTCAATCTCGTGTCACAAATGTTGGTTTATTGGTGAAAGCGCATGCATCATTTTAGTGGGTATATTAAAGATCTCCAGAGAACAAGAAGGGCATGCGTTACCACTGCGGATGACGAACTCGCCCAAGCTCATGAGGAGGGTCCGTTTTAAAACAGCCATTGCCACTGCAAAGGAGCAAAGGCACTGACAACGTTCCGCTACCCTGTTGTTTTTGCAGGACAGCAATGAAGAAGGTCTTATTTTGCCATAACTTTCACCTTACATGAAGCATGTATAGCAGATGTAGTCTCTGGTGAAGAGGGCGCTTTTAACAGCGAGAAAATGATCAACATTTGTTTAACGTCAGTGGAATATTGGCTGAGATTCCGAGAGAAACTGTCATCACCTTGACAACGTCGATAAGACGACGAGTCAGATATTTGCTGGATGCTAAAGGCGGACTAACAAAATGTTAGGGCAGACTGCGCCATTTGACAAGTGGTGATTTGTTGGTTTTTCATTGCACCGTTCCTTGTATAGAGATAGAATCTCACGTGTCGATAAAACTATGATTTTCAGAGTCGTCTGCCATTTCTCTTTCAATTGATTTATAACACTTATTGTTTTAAAGAGCATTCTTGACGTGTGCAAGAAAACAAAAATGTAACGCTATCTTGATCACTGCTGTATATATGTATCTGTAATGCCCTCACCCTTATGGCATTAAACACTTTCATTGACAACGCAAAAATCTGCCATCGATCTTTCTTTGTTTTTTTTATGGCTGATCCACAGCCATCAATGACAACACTCCCTTCACCTCGCCATTCCAAGTTTTTATGGTTTGAGTGTTCCTTTTGCAATCCGCCTATCTACCTGTGACTCATATGCTTCTCTTTTTCTTTCGTTTGAATTTCGCTTGTAATCCGGAATTTTATTTGACAAAACAGGCGCCCTACCGCCTTTCAAATAATACGTCACCGTCCAGTGATTCAGATGTCCATAAATCTGGCATCAAAGTCTTTATCACATATTTCAAACTCTGTACGCCTAAGATCAGAAATGCGTGCCACTGGGCTCAATGCGTTTTCACAATCACCTCTCCGTTTCCAACAGTCACGTCTCTTAATCTCTCTATGACATCCATTCCAATAACAGACCCAATTCCGACAACCAACTCTTCCACAACGAGGCCTTTCAAATGTAATTGCTTGTCTCCGACATCAATTGTGACCTCCCTTTCTCCCAACATGGCACACAACGTTAATCAAATGCTACAACTCGACCATGTTCACTTCACGACTCAACAAAACAGCTCTTGACCATACTGACAGTACACCCTGTGTCCACTAATCCGGACATACAAACACCTCCAATCTCCATCTCAATCACAGGAAAACCCCGGCCGTTTCTGGATTTCAGAGTTTCACATTCATCAGCATGACTGCAGTTTTTTGTTTTGTTTTTTTTGTTTTGGGTTTGGTGTCTCGCCTTTTCTCGTACTGGAAAGACAGATGCCCTTCACAACGGCATTATAATATGTAGCAAACGCTCCTCCCAGAAGGGTCACGTACAAAATTGGGACCTCAGCACCGAAAACATTCCACGGGTTTCTTTCTTACATGATCTTCCTCATTTTTGCTATATTGTTGCCGCTCCTTCAATTTTACAACGGACACAGCCGGCACAGTCCTGCTTGTGTGGTCAGTATCACCTCAACAGAGACTTCCCGCACGCCATCCATTTGTGCAACTCCATGCTAATATCATCAGGGAATCCAGTTACAAAGACAAGTTCGACTATTTGGTTCAGCGCCGCCTCCCTTTCAAAACCACTCTCTCTATACCTGGCCTCCTCAAATCATTGTCTTACACATCCACTGGCTATCCCGTCCCATTAATTCTTTTGAACTTGCCAAACGCCAAAATCAGACGATCCCTAAATGCTTGTTTCAATCCATCCTTTGAGGCACAGTGGCTCAATGGATAGAGCGTAGGGCTCGAGACCAAGGGGTCTCGGGTTCGAATCCTGCCAGCGGCAACTGTGTTTTTTTGCAAGAAAATTTACTCTAATTGCTTCACCCTACCCAGGTGTCAAAGGGGTACCTGGCAATAGGCTGGTAAATGTCGCG
>JBCJKF010091717.1:0-10511 GCA_039654545.1 Plocamopherus ceylonicus
CGGGTTGGCGGGTACGTCCGTCCTCTTCATATTCCCACTATATGTTTTCACAGTTTCGACTCGACAAGAAGAGCGGCACCCAACCCGGAAAATTTTCCTGGCCCAAAGCGATAACCCGGATTTCCGGGATATCCCAGAAGAATGACATCCATGCACTGAATACAAAAAGATGAAACAAATCTTTTGTAAGCTTTCATATTTCACGTTCAATAATAAGCTAGCTTTTCAGTGTTAATGAAAATTGTATCATATAAAATCTGTGGCTTAAAGAATGTATTAACCCACTCCTGATCACTTTAAGAGAGAAGCTATTGAATTATAATTGAAAGTTTAAATCCAATATTAAGTATAAGAAGATATAACAATACCTTGTAAGCCAAGATCCTCAAAGACTGGAATTGTGCCAATTTCAATACCTTCAGGTAGAGGTTTCATCTTGTCAGGTATATTAAAGCAATTTCTGATAGGTGTAGTCCCTTCCACCCTCTTCCTGAATTGAGTGTAAATGTCTGGGAGGCTGACAAATTGTGGGAAAAATTAGTTTAATTTACAAAACCTTTACAAATTACAGTTTAAGTCAAGAACTGAAACTGGAATGTCGCTTTATCAGAATAACAGTTAAATTAGAACAATTAAGAATTCACAGATGAGCTTATCACCAAATAAACTGACCATGAATGTGGATGGACTGTAACGGCATGCAAGATGTCAAAGATTCACAAAATAATGTTTTTTTAAATCTTGGATCTCCACAATGAGTATATTGCCATGCAACGGTGAAATCAGTATTTTCAACACTCAGTAGGTCCTTTCAATAAGCATATTTGTCGTATTTAACTTGTGAAGAGAGTATATATACATGTTCTGTAACATTTGCCTCATTTCAAATGTTCATTTATCATGGAAAATTTTACGAGTAAAAAATTGGATGGCCAGGCTATTCAGCCAAAAACCAAATAATTCTATTTTTATTTAAACATGTCTAACAATAACAAAGAAATCACTATATAAAAATATAACACAATAAACTAATTTTTTGCCAGATAATAATGATTTTCAGCAAAATAGTTTGTTGAACTTATCAAATTCATGTAATACCATTTTCAGAATATTTTTCCTCTTTCCAAATGCATCTAAAATTCATTGACTATGCAATGGTAAAATACAGGTCTTTTGTTTATCATATTGTATAGAACAGGTTTGTATGTTCATGTTTAATTTCCTCTTCATACAAGAACTGACTGTTCATTGTGCTTTGCAACATAAAGCAGGTCTGTGCAAGAGATAGATAAATAATGCTTCAAAGTTAAACTTATTCTTGGTTAATACTGCATCCCTTGGACTGACTGTAGGGAGTTTATATGAAGTAGAACTCCATGTTCTATTTTTGTTGAAAAATATAGCATATGAGGATAAAATATCTTTCTATCAAATTTCCACTTGGTAAGCTAAAAGCAATTACCTTTTCATTTGAAATGGTAAATCGTCAATGTGATACAGAGTATGACCCCATGTGAAATGCACGTCGAGACCACTTTTTGACTTGACTTTCTTCTCAACCTCTATCTCTTCATCTGTTACCTATGATGAAAATGAAAGAGTAAAGTCATTTTAAACTATTTTCTATTTCAAACTTAATCTCTTCAGTTGTTGCCTGTGACTTATGCTAAATTTTAAACAATTGATCCTTCTTTGCTAATTATGTATGTTGCTTCATTTAAAATACCAGTACATTTCAATTATGTATGTTGCTTCATTTAAAATACCAGTACATTTCAATCTTGATAGTTTTAAGATGTCTCATAACATTTGTCTCATATCTACCTAACACTATGTTATAAGACAAAAAAATCAATATGATCTAGCAAAAGTTTGGAAAGTCAGTATGAAAGAGATAAAGGATTTAACTTACAGTGAATTCATAACTAATGAGAGACATTTGGACACAGCCAATCAAAATGTCTTGTGAAATTCAGAACTCAAGACCTGAAGATGAACTTTGACAGACTAAAAAAAAAAAAAAAAAAAAAAAAAAAAAAAAAAAAAAAAAAAAAAAAAAAAAAAAAAAAAAAAAAAAAAAAAAAAAGCCTTCCTATGATATAACTCACTTCTTTGTGCATTACAATCCCTGTATCAGGTCCCAAATGTAGGGTTTTAATAAGTTCTGATATAACATCTTCTGGTTTTCCTTGTCTGACAACCAAATTGCTGTGGATCAGTATGAAAAATTTATATAAATATGGTTAAATAAACATATCAAATTTATATCATGACATATATAGTTTGATTTTATAAACTGAGAGATATTTCAAAATAAGAATTGAAAAATAAAATCACATTTATCTTTTACAGTTAATTTTCAAACTTAACTTTATGATAAAAGACAATATTCTATTTTAGTGGTAGTTGTAGTAGAAATATTATTAGAAATGATCTTTAGTCATATCAATGTGATTTTGCTATAGTATCTGAACTTTTACATAGTTATTACAAAATGGTAATACAGAGTACAGATTGGCAAAGAAATTATGTCGCAGATTAAATTTCTTCTTTCATTTTTCATTCATGTATCTTAAATGTTCAACATGAGTGCAGTTCTTTCATTTGTCTTACCTTCCTCTTGATTCTAGATTTGATCTCAAATCTGTAACGCTTTCAAGCAGGAACTTTGCCCTGTGACACCCAGTTTTGGGGAAATCAAAATGGTACGTTTTTCCAAAGTGGCGAGGATCAAAGCAGTAAAGGGGGAGGACATGAGTGCTATTTTGGTTGGCCAAGAACAAAGCCTGAAGATGGAAAAGTGAAAAAAAAAACAACTTAAAAAAAATTCCAATGTTGATAAAATGAACAGTAGTGCAGTGCAGAAAAGTCCAGTAAGAAGGTAAGACTGTCTTGATTATAAACACAGCAGAGTTCTCATCATTGGAACTCACATCTATATTTATTGATGATCAAAATGTGAAGCTTTGGGGTAAGATAAGATCAGATAATATAGATAACTTATTCATAAAATGACGGAAAGATGACATGTTTTTACATAGTAAAGACAATTGAACGTGGTTTGAAATATAGGACTGCATATAAAAGAGTGAGTAAATAGATACATGTATAAAGCTAAAAATAATTAGTGATAAAAAGGCATGATAAGAAGATCATAAATAATTTGAAATGTGCATGGAATAGGAATTAACACTTTTAAGGCTTTAGAGGAGGGAAGAAGGAGGAGGAGGAGGAGGAAGAAGAGGAGAAGAAGGACAAGAAAGAGGAAGAGGGAGGAGGAGGAGAAGTAAACGAAGAAGAAAGCAATTGTTACACAATTTCAATGTGATCTGCATGAAAACTGGAAATTTTTTAAATTTCTGTTAATGATAAATATGTGTCTCTTACTTCATTGTCATGTACTCTAAGGTCATTCCTGAACAAAACAATAGTTATCTTTGGTGTGGTGCAACTGGCCATGGTGAGTTGCCTCCAGGATTTAGAAAACACAGATGCAATCTCCAAAATGGGATGGATGGAAGCAAATGTCAACAGCATGAACTGAGAAATTTCGACTGTTCAAATCCTATTACCCTATTAATATAAAAGAAACAAAAATAATTCATTTTGTTTTCAGAATAAGAAAATGTTATTTATAATTAAGTTTCAAAAAGTGTACAAAAGGCAAAGTAATTAAAAAAAATAAAAATTCACACATGCATTAAAACAGTTTGCATTACAATGAAGACGTCCATAATATTAAAGTGATGAAATGTACACAATCCTATAAAATAAACCATTGGAACTCTTTGCTGTGAAAACAAAAAGAATGGCTACCTGTTGATTACATCTCTAGACTCTTGTACAGTTGACATCCTGATCTGACAACAACATAAATGGTGATGACTAAACAACCCACAGAAACTGAACACAAGTTTAACATTGCAGGCGTGTTTGCCGCGGGTGGCCGACAGGTCTAGGTAGCATTGACAGCATTTCGGACACATGTGGCCCACAGTGTTTACGATTTTCTTTTCATACAATGTATATTGTAAGCTACATTTCACTGTGTGGGGTCAGAAAGTAAGATTGATCTATAATCTATCGACTAATCCCCTTAGACAATGATTTGTACACTTTTAAATGGTTTTTATTAGCTTTTTATATGCTAGCGTCTAGACCAAAAATCATGAACACTCCGGCAATTGTTGCGACAAGAAGAAGGTTGATGCGAACAGACGTTTTGGAATTAGTGATAGAAGAGGGCTCATGCTTTGTTTATATTTGTGTAAATAAATAGAATGTATAAGTATTGAATTTTGTAGTTCATGAAGTTTTCATTCATTATAATGAGGTATGTGATCATTGTTTGGGTATCAGAAAAAAACAAGTTTTTTTCACAAAAACTTACATTTTTTACCAATTTATTGTACCACATCCACTACTATCTCAACAATAAGACTTGCACACAATATAAAGCAATAATTTAACATTCCAAATCAAAAAAACATTTACCTCTATCCTATAAACAACAAAAACAGTGATTTTTTGAAAATAGACAGAATCCATGCCATACCAATTACAGCCAGGTGCAAATAAGCGCGCCTGCAATGAGTTAACAATTCTACAGCTATAAAGACAGTGACAAAAGATACAAAAGTGATCAACCAGTTCACATCAAGCTATATGGACAGAACCATGCAACAATTTAGTATGACCAGTACTTCAAGAGTCTTTCTACCTTAACAATATTATTACACAAAGTGGAACTACAATAAATTCGAAGGCTACCTTAGAGATGCCATCTGCAACAGATGCAAAAAACATCAACCCTATGTTGAAAAAGGCATTTACACATTTACAAGAATCAATGGAATAAAAGCATGCCTAGAACAAAAGAAATGTTCCTAGATTTGCATCAGGCAAGCATATAAACAGTCACTAGATGATGAGTCAAAGAAACTGACTGAAATTGATAAAAACAAACCTCACCATCAACATCATCTCAGTATGTGGCATAATGTTTTCGCCTGCACTATAGCAGCGGACTCTGGATCAAATATCTAGTATCACTATGATTGCACCACATCTTGTGCTGACCCACTGCTATCCAAATTGATCTCTCAGATTTACATCAGAGCCTATCCCAATGGCGATGGAACTGCCTTATCCCACACCACAGAAGCTGGAGATGAAAGTCAACTGAGTTTATGCTTCTAGCTTGCTCACAAACAGGTTTAAGACAACAACTCTCAGTTAAACCTGAACAGAAGCACTGGCAAATCATCATTTGGCAAATGTATGGGCAGTCAAGAAAATTTCCTCCTAGGAAAGTGGAAAGTGGAAAAAATTTTATACTTTGGAAAGACCACCATCCACCCCCCCCCCCCCCCCCCCCCAAAAAAAAAAAAATAAAAAAAAATGCAGTCCCTTGTAAGGCATACCAACTATCACCACAGCAAGACTGAAGTTTTTGCAGCCATTTTATCTAAATTTAACTACATCGTCCTGTACCAGGATTAACAGCAATGCTGATATTTACAGTTTATCAAGGTTTGTCACGTACCAATATTTGCCCCTTCAGATTAAAAAGCAAAAAAGGCTGTATCAGATGGAAAAAGACACAGAGAGGCCATTTCGAAATCCTGTAGTATAGTGGATACGTCACGTCTCAACAAAATCCCTATTGACATTTCTACAATGATGAAGGCCAGAAAAGATATGGTACCAGAGTGATATAGTAAAACTCCTCAACAACGACTGCCTTAGAGAAAACGAAAACTGGTCATGGTAGAGGGGTGATCTATTTTCGTTGGCCACTCTCCCCTACAATAACACAGCCTTATGCTTGTGTAAAGATTTATGGGGAGGAGAATTGGAATTCTGTTACCAATTTTATATGAGGATAAATTCTGCCTCTTTCTAAATATAGTGGAAGTTCAAAAATTGTTCAACTACTATCGACATCTCTCATCAGATCTAGAGACGATAGATCATCTTTTGCCATTGCCAGTCAGCATTCTTTCTAGATCTATTTTGGAGAGACAAAAACCTCCAATACTGCATTATTTATAGGGTGGAAACATCTGAATTCGAATATCTTGGGAATGAAAGATGATTCATAACTTCCAGTCAGGTCGGGCCTAATGGTATTAAACAAAATAAAAAGATCCATAAATGTCTTCCGTTACATCCCTTAAAACAGGCATGTGTGTGACTTTTTCACATATGTTCTCACATGGATGCTTCTATCAATTCTGTAACACAGAAATCCCATGAAACATTATGTATGATTCATGCACACACAGTTACATTTGCAGCTATCAGCAAGCATTAAAAATAATAATATACAATGTAGCATCGATGGAGCTCTGGTGCAAAGACTAATCTTTTACCGCCTTATCCCACAACTTGTCTCTCCATCACGCCTTCAATTGATACTGGCCTGGCCTGGCATGGAGTAAGGATCTGGACCAGGCTAGGCTATGTTATGCTAGAATGCAAGACTGGGTGCTAGGCTAAGCCTATTTTATACTAAGATCATTAAGGGCCCTGCTACTTTTTCCACCGTTCCACATGACAGGCCTAGGATGGCACTTTATAAAACAAGACTTATTCAGATAGGCTTATCATACAGTGACACACAACATACAAAGCACTTTACCCCAGAGCGTGGTTAAGGGGCTTGTAATTGATGACAATGACATTTTAGTCAAAGGTTCAGTCACAGAAAGCCTCCCTAATTTCTCAGCTAGAGTTTCTCCCTATTTTTAGACCTCAAGACTTCATTTTCTTAACCAATGAGGGCAAAGAAAATATTCAGAACGACCCTTTGAAGGGTCAAAATGGCAGCTACAGCCCATCATCTTTTATGTACACGTTTAACGGCTACGACATGCTTTTCGGTTTGTCAGTTTGATTTCAAGACATGTTAAAGGAATTTCTTTGTATTGTTTCATCGTCATTTCACTTATATCACTTAAACATCCATAAAATACAATGATCAATTAGTTTTATTTTATCACTTGCTCTTTAGTGTTTCTAAAAAGTTGACTTCAACTCCTAGCAACCTTGGTTCATTTCCGATACAAAAATAATATCGATTCTCTTCTATTGAGGAACATATTCATGACATGACAAGTGACTTTTGAAGGCAATATAAATGTAAGTGTCTGTCAATCCAACATATTTGAACAAAAGGGTCAACCGATACTTAAATACATAGGGTCAATGAAACCATTGACCTAAGTGCAGCAGGCCTATGGAAGAATCGTGAAATTCTGCTTAAATGGAACAATAGCAGGCCTGTAAATGACCAAATTGGAAAAAGTCTGAAAAAGCACATGGATCTGGGGGCCGCAATATGCTCCCACCACCCTTGTTCCCCCATTGGGGAAAAAGACAAACCCAGAGAGGTTAACACACAAGTAAACCATTAATTCTATAAAAATCAAGGCCCGATTTTGGACAGAAGTAAATATAGTTTATGTCTTAAATTAAAAGCTCCTCCTGGGGATGACACTATAGTGTGATGTTTCATCACTGGACGGTTAATAAAAAGAAAAGAAACAAAACAGAAAAAGAAAGAAAGAAAAAAAAAAACAAAACAAAAAAAAGAAACCCAAATCCAACAAGCAAAGACCACTTGAATTTGTTTTTAACATGCGTCAATCATCTTGATGTCGATCGAACAATTGACGAAGGTCTCAGACATTTTCAAAAACAATAAAAGAACACACAGCAAATAGTAAATAATTAAATATGTTTGAATAAAAAGTCTTTCTGAAAAAATTGAGAAAAATGGCAGCATCAATGAACAAAACAGGCTAGTATTACAAACTAATCTTGGTGTGAGGCCCGAAGTATTATCAACTCGGCCTTGTAGTTAGCAGTCGATATCTAGTCCAGCCTAATACATTCAATTTGTACTTTTCATCCTTCGCATGAAAAGTCTGAAAAGTTGGAATGCCACCGCCTCGGCTCAGACCTCAGATACGCAAAATGGGTCACCGTGTTCAGAATTCAATGGGAGAACCTAACTGCTGCCATCCGGGAAAAGTCCATGACTAAAAATTTAAATAGCTTTTTGAATCAGTAAGGTTTCCCCCGATGGTAGTACAATGTATGATAAAAATACCAGTGGTATAGATCTCGAGTGTGTAGTACACGCAGCGCTAAATTATTACATTACAGCACGCGTCCGTCGAACTCAAGGATTTCTCGAACAAACTGCAATATCCCAAATATTTTCCTCTATTTTCTTTACATTTTTTCACGGATTCCTCGAACTATTTGCCTGCTGCTAAAGCTTTGTGAGCAATTTTCTCAGCCTTACTGATAAGTTTGAAAAGCCCACTAGGCCTATCCAATGACTAAAAATAGCCCACGCCATGTTGATGTTCCATATCCACCTGCATCAGTCGTTTGAAAAGTCCATTAATAATAATACATGTAAATGTACTAGCTGGTGATCATAAAGAGTCCACACCATATTGATGTACCATATACACCTCAAATACACCTACATCAACCGTATGTAAAGCCCACTAATACTAGCCAGTGGATAAAAATAGCCCACTGCACTCGATGCAGACGTTTGCCTGCGGTAGTGTACCTTACGATACAGGGCGTGTGTAACACAGAGGGCCTTGGCTAGCTGTAGCCCATTGTTAGTAGATACATGTTTTATATTGCTCCTAGCCACGGTATGATATAATTCATCCATCTCAGTCTCTTCCACACATATACAAGGAAGACCAAACAAAACAAACAAATCTCTTATGGTGATGGAAACATGCATCGGAAATAGGCTATGACAGGCATTGGTTTTGCCCTACTGTGTCTTATCCATGTTTATTTTTGTGTTGCCTGTTCTATAGTTATAGCATCGTAATTGGTTACAAATCTACCTTAGATTAGATTATATAGAATTACCGGCTCAATACAGATTTAGGTTAATCAATCTTTAAATGCCCTATAATGAGATAGCATACAATTACAACACAACATATGAAGAAAATAATGATTATTTATCAAATATATATTTCACGGTATGGAGCTCTTTATCAATAGCAATCTGAAAGCGGTCAAGCAATGATGAATTTCTTGTTTCATATTTTAGGCAATTCCACATTTTTATCGTTCTATATATGAATGAATTTTGTCGAATTTGTGTTGGAACATCTCCTAATTAAATCTTAAATCTCCCACAGTAAAGGTTATATGAGAAAATGTGGAAAATGTATTACTATCGATATAGTGAACCAATCTATAAAGCTGAATCAAATCGCTTCTTTTTCTCCTATATTCAAGAAAAGAAGCTTCAAATACTTGTCTACTTTCATATGACATGTCCGATAAAATTGGTATAAACAATTTAGTGGCATGTCTTTAACATTTTCAGCAGCTATATTTTTTTGTATTTTCTCTAACTCATCTACTTGGTTTTGACAATGTGGATCCTATACATATCCTCCATATTCTAAGACTAGTTTTACAAAGGTTTTGTAGCATTTAACCTTGACATGTTGTGGGTAGTCACTGATGTTACCTTTTAAGAATGCTAATAGACTATATATATATATATATATATATATATATATGCTTTCTAACATATTGCATGGTGTTGTTCTTTCATATTGGCAGTTCATTATCGGTAATAACATGAAAATATTTTGCATTCTTTGTAGTTTTCAGAGTATGGTTGTGTAGGTTATAGTTTGGTTCTATAGGTTTCGTTTTATTGGTTATTTTAAAACTTGACTTTTTCCTAGTGAAATTCCATTTTCCAATCTTTTTCCCATTGTTGGAGGGTGTTTAGGTGTTTTTGGAGTATTTTACAGTAAAGTAGGCTATCATCCGCAAATAGTTTCATTTTGGTCCCTGTTGAAAGATTAAGATCAATGTCAATTATATTAAAAAGTAGAGAGGGCCGTACACTGCACCCTGTGCATTCCTGTATAAATAAATTTACATATTTCGAAATATTTTCGATACTTCTACACCATAGTCGATCTAAGATGGCAGATTAAGCTTTGAAGGGCCTGGGGTAAGAAATGAAAAAGTGCCTCGATAGCCATTTTATCAAGCAACTGCCACGACTTTGAAGTCTCTTTTAGACTTTATGAGAGAACAAATTGTATATTTTGTGCCTTAAACAACGGTCAGATTACGGCCACTTTGCTGAAGGACACATCTTTATATAGATAAGAGCGGTGGGGGAGAGTTTAAATACTATCTCCTCCTAAACTACAAAACCAATCAACATGCGGTTTCGCCAAAAATCATTAGGAACACCTATTATAATAAATAATAATATTGTTGTAGGCCGATAAAAATTGGTCAGCAGATATATGCACTCACAAAAACTTGTTGTTTGAATCGCTGTGGGTTCCCATTTCTTTCTTTCTTCATCTGTCCCCATTTCTACCTTTCGGTGTATGGGTTTGCGTACCGGCAATGATCTTCCTCCACCCCACCCTGTCCTGGCATCTCCTGCTTCCTTCAATGAAGGTTAGATTTCTTTCTCTCAA
>JBCJKF010091828.1:0-10510 GCA_039654545.1 Plocamopherus ceylonicus
AGAGAGAGAGAGAGAGAGAGAGAGAGAGAGAGAGAGAGAGAGAGAGAGACAGACAGAGAGAGAGACAGAGAGACAGATAGACAAACAGACAGAGGGAAAGACAAATACAAAACAGCACAAGTACAACAGAGAACAAGACCAGAAAAAAATAATAAATGTGTTAAGAGCGGCCAAGCACATGAGAATTCAGCAAAAATAAAAGTTAAAATAACTTAAACAAAACAGTTGAATCATGAAACCATACATATTAAGACAAAATGTAAAAGTTAAACAACTTGAAACAAAAGAAACAATACTTTAAAATGTAACTAGAAAAACGCATCATGGCTAGGGACTTCAACATAAGTAACAAAACAAAAATGTCTTAATGAAAAAATACTCAAATTGGTGCTGTCTGTTGGTGCATCAATCTTTATTTCTTGACACAATATGTAAAGACCCTATCAGTGAAAGCAAAAGCCTTTATATGTGGGCAGTTCATGTTTTACAATATCAATGAAATTTATGTACACAGTCACAAGCTAAACAGGTATTTAAAATACAGTATGCTTTTCTTTTCATTATCTTAAGTTACCGGTTCCAATACTTTAAATTGTTTCCAATCTCATATAAAGCATAATCTGTTACAAACCACTTTAATGGACTCCAAACAAATGATCTGTATTTTATTTTTGGCGGACCATTTTTCATTCACAAATCAAAAGGTTGTATAAATTCTAAATTCTTCAGCTTTTAGTACTAACTTTTACTTTGAATAACTGTCTGAAATTTGAGTAAGTATAACTTTGGTCGCTTTGAAATGAGATCTTAAAAACATCATGCTACCGTTTCCATATATATGAATTCTGCCAGAGATATGCTTGACTGACAGTTTCACCCTGATTAGCAGATTTTATATTTATATTATCCCTCAAATACAGATTTACAATTACAAAATTATTTCTGAAAACATATATAAATCTATACAGTTAAAATGATGAAAATGTTTTGGGCATGACCTACAAGCACAATGGTCGAAATCTAAAAGATAAAAGAGAAAAAAAATTGAAAAGAAGGGATGTACGGAACGAGAAGAACATTCATTCATTCATCATGAGAAAAAAACAACAACCCAAAAACAATATATTTAAATATCCTTATATACGCTTATACTTTGCTGCGACCCCACTTTCTTACATTTTTACAGATCATCATTCAATAGCCCAAAGACCAATCCTTGCATTGCGCCATGTTAAAACAACAAACGAATTCGACTGACACGAGTCAAGCCCTAAAACTCACCAAACATTCCTCATCTGCTACACAATCATATGTACCATGTGACATGGGAATTTTTTTTTTCACTGAAACCATGTGGGAGCCAATGCACCTTATCACAAATGAGATTTTACATTCAAATAGTAGGGATCAGAACTGCAACCTAGTAATACATATAAAATATACAAAAAAGAAAAGAGTAAGGTATCATATATGTACACATACATATATATATCGACGGCTGAGAGCAAGAATCGATTATCTCCACTCTTGGCCGAAATGGAGATAATCGTTTCTTGTTCTCAGCCGTCGATATATATATATCTATGTATATGCTACTGCACAATAATAATGAATGTGAACAAAGGTGGGTTCCACTTAATTTACACAAGGACTGTGTATGCATTTTTTTTTCTTGTTTTATGTTTTATTTTTCATTTGATTACTTCAATTGTTTGTCCTCAGATAGTGATGATTAATGGCCAAAACCAGATGTATGTCATGAATGCAGGATGTAAATAAAAAGACCCAATCTGCTGGTTCACAAACAAAAATCGAGGTCCTCCAAGCCCAAACTCCAATCTATGCACCATAAACGCTTTCATCACTGTAGGCAATGTACAAGAAAAAGTCTTCCTCATGATGCTCCTGCGGAAGAAAAAGAAAACAAAGCAGATTGCTCATGAGGTAATTCAAGTATATTTGTCTCAATCCTAGGAAAACATGCTAAAATGCATAATGTCAACGATACAATGAATCTGAATTAAAGTTCACAGTGATTGAGTCAACTCTACAGAAATCAGATACTTAATAGAATTGTGAGAAAGGAGTTGAATTTCAATCACCGGGCCCTGACAACATGCACATTATAACCAGGGGCGGATTTACCCCTTTATGCTTAGGGGGGGGGCACTTTGTTTTGATGATTTCAAGCAAAGTGCAATTATAAAGTAGATAACAAATATTTTAGATGGTGTCACACAAATTTTAACGTACACATTTAATGTACACATAACGTACACGCCTATTTATCTTTATCTATAATAGAATCAAGCTCGTTTAGATCCAGCAAGTCGTTAATGATGCAACTCTATAGATGATTTTTCGGTTTAAATTAGTGTCCTCAATCTTCAAATGAAAATGCCATCACCTCCAAACAATAAACAATAGAAACCAAATCACGCCCTTTTTCAACGCTACTTGTCAATCATTTATTATCAATTTATAACGTTATCATAAACAGCCGGGTTAAAATTTCTTTCCACTGTACCATAGACAGTTTTATAGCACAACTGATCGACCTTTTTTCTGTTCTACTTTTGATACGTAAATATTTAAATGCATCTCGAAATTAATATGTTTAAACCCCCAATCCAAAAGTAACTATGATAATATGATTTGATTTTGTTCCATTAAATGTGAATTCCCAAGGACAAAATGAAATTTACAATTATTGTTGAAGGCATTTCTGAATCAAATAATTTTAAAAGTTTTGCTGATCTCATGCAATCTGGCAACGCCGGGATATGTTCCCCCCCTGCATCCTTTTCAAAGCCATCTCAATAGTCGGCAACGTAGGCCTTGAGGCCTACCATAATTTCATAGACCTTTAGAGAAGGCAAGGGGGACAGTTGGAAATTTGTCCGAGATCCAGCCCTCTCACACTCTGTAGACGGCTGAGCGAGCCGCATGCTGGCTTTGCGTGCGACGTGTATGGAGGTAGGGTAGTCCTAGCCTAGGTCCAGATCCAGTGTCTCGGAACAGTGCTAGATGTTAGGTAGGCTAGATTTTAAATGGAGAAAGGCATCTAGATATTAGTGAATCGAGATTTGTTTTCATTCTATTTTCGCTGATTAATAACCGATTTTCTTTTCTGTCCCTTTCCAGTTTTCTTTCTTTTCTTTTTATTAATTTCAATTTCTTGTGAAGACAATCCTGTTAATATGTTAGGGGGGACAGTGTCCCTAGTGTCCTCATGTAGATCCGCCCCTGATTATAACAATCATAATTCATGTTATACACAGTTGTTAACACCTAATTGGACTCCGGCTAAATGGACGTTTTGCCTTTGTGGACATTCTTTCAGAGAACCAGTTATTTTATTATCAAAATCACCCCTGTAAATGGACCATCTAAGAAAAAATTTTTGTCAGATCGGACGTTTAGATTCGGGTATGGTTGGACCATCAACTTGCAAAATTATTTGAGGACCATGAAGAGACCAACTTTGTGTATGAATGGGCTATTATGCTCCAAGGTGCTTAGAGGCGCAGGGAACGTCTGGCAAGGGTTTATTGGCAGGTTTACTGGTCCCGGTGTGAAAAGAGCTAAGGTGTCAAAAACGGCTACAGGGCATGACAGCTCTCATGCATGCAATGCCCTGTCTAAGTCTATGCCATGACGTGGTTGTTGGCCAATCACATCTCATCCTAGCATTTAAGTGATCACCCCCTTGACTCATCGGTCTCATGCTTGAGATGTCCTTCCTATATTTGACCAAGCCTACGTATTAATACGGCCATCCTTCTGATTGGTCAGCACAAAATGATTCTCTGTTCCATTTTCCGTGGTCAACTGCCAGAATCCCAGTGCTTTTTATGAAATATACAAAACCCAATTTGATTTGATGATGTGATCACTGTCCAACCATAGACTATCGGCCATCTAGTCCGATAACTTTAGCTAGGTGGACGTTTCGTGCAATTGGACGTTTTTGCTGCTTCCAGACGGCCGTCCGATCAGGCAGTAATCCTGCGGTAACTACTGTATAATTATTAATATAAATGCAGCTTCATAATGTCTTCCTATGGAAATTAAACATAACTTATCCTGAAACATTTAAAACTAGCAGACAATGAGTAAGGTCTACAATCTTCCAATGTTATATATATGCTGAGCGTCATGTTAAATTGGCCTGTGATCTTAAGCCTATAACGCTATTTCTGTTGGTGATATTGACTTAGTACAAATACCAGTCGAAAGCTAAGAAAATTTCAGATATGATAAACACAAACTTTAAGAAGATACTTATTTACCCATAAAAATCATCGTTGAATTAAACGCAAAATTTCAGAGCCCAAAAACTATGCGTCAATGGATACAGTACTGCTATCTCCCTGCATTCACGCACAAAAGAACGTATATAACGTGTCAGTTCTGTTATTCTGTTTTGGAGGATAGCCATATATTCTTCCTTCCAAACAGCTTGAAGTTCCAAAATCGTTTGGGTGTCATTTTGTTTGCCAACTCGTAGACCTAACTCATCCTGACTCGATTGCTGACACATCCAAAGAGACCACAGGCCAATTCCCTCGCTTCTAAGTGTTGCCTTGCCAGAAAATCTGGATTCACTCTTGCCACATGGGGTTTTAGTTATAATGTTGGAAGAATTAAAGTTCTTGTTGTTCCCAGGATTCTTCATAGTATTTGATCAGCTGCTCAAAGTCATCACCATAAGTCCTCCTTTTCAGCCCGCATTTATCATTCATTTTGAGTTGTCAATTCTTTTTGCTCTTTTTTGAATCTTTGATAATGAATGAAAAGGTTTTATCAATCATCCTTATTTTGAGACGTGTGTAGAATTTTATTGGCTTTCAAGCCATAGTGTGCGTTTTTAGGTGCCACTTGTTGTTTTGAGGCTATGGGTGGGTAAGCACTGGCCAGTTTAATAGGACACTCAGTATATTTGCACATATATAAATATCACGTCGCATGCTCCACCTGACTAATCTGAAGTAAAAAACGCTATCTGCCAATGAGTGTAAATCCCTTCTGTCTGAAGCCATCAGGCATTTTTCCTTGTGAAGTTGCTTGGTTTCTTGCTTCTTTTCTATGTGTGTATCGAAAGCTTCATCTTCTATCACTACTTGCTTCGTTCTTTCTAGACGTATAGGACAAGGGCGTTCTCTTTGCCTCATGATCTTCTATCTCCATTTGCTAAGTTCTTCTCTAGACATGTACTATATACATATGTGTATATAGATTTGACAACTGAGAATCTATTTGAAGCCCCTATAATTACCTGGTAGAGCGCACCCATTGTAGCGCTTGTTGGGGGAATTACGTTGTTGACAAAGAAGAAGAGAGCATCTTCAGGTCTCAGATGAATGCGTTTCCGGATGAGGAAGTAAAACTGGCCAACTGTCAGGTCAGATGGTACCAGGTATTTCTTCTTGTCCAGATCCCCGACCCTGGCTTTCGGGGCTTTCTCCACAATCACCTGCAAAATAACAAGACATAGAAACCAAATGAAATTGGATGAAGACAGCACACAGTGCTAAATGAGACAAAAAGATTGGTTTGGCTGAAAATGGGAGGTGAAATTGGATGAAGACAGCACACAGTGCTAAAAGAGACAAAAAGATTGGTTTGGCAGAAAATGGGAGGACGATATAATAAGTATAAGAGGCTCTAAAGGAAAGGCATTTTAAAAATCATCTTTAATAGAAAAGCTCAGAGGGCAAGGTGTGGACACACCAAACATGGGGTTCAATTTCAAGCGGTATAGGCTTGAAATAAATCTGATTGTTCAGAGTTTTTCGCTCCCAAATCCATTGGTAGGCACCGATAGGCTTTGAGTACCTAAAGTTGTCCCATCAGAGAAAATTTTGACAACTCATGAAACACATGTAGTCCTTCGTCATGAACAGGATATTCAACCCGATCAGCTTGAAAATAAGATTTTGTCTATGAATCCCTTTTGGCCATTAATGGCCACATTACCGAGAATTACTGCAACTAGATGTAAAATGAGTGAAAACAATACATCATGTAGGATGGATTTAAATCACCCAAGGCAAAGATTTTTCTTAGAAAAGCTTTCCAGTTTTAAAAACACGTTTTATTACAATCTCACAAAGCAGCGAGACTCTGAAGCCATGTTTAAAGAAAATTTGTAAGTTACAGGCAAGTTCACTTACAATGACCTCTGCTACCACAGGAACTTGGATTAATGTAGTAGTAACAGCGAAGAATCAAATCCCCGTTTTTTTTTTCTTCGCTGTATAATATATGTGTCAGTAAAAGGAACCTGAGCTTTAACAGGGGGGTCAATTTGTCCTGACTCAGAAATATTTATAACAGGGATCCCACTAGGTGTGAAGTGGGTGCTTCGCTGCCTGTAGGATTGCTTGCCCAAACACAAACTTTCAAACTATTACGCAATACACAACACATCCCGTTCACTTAGCGGACATGTGTCTCTCTCATTCTCACGCCGCTACACTGCAGTCTCCGGTTGGACACAGCAACAGAATGGGCTTAGCCTTCCAAAGAATCTAAGGAGAGATGAGCAAGAGGCAAAGTCTCGTGTGTGTAACTGGTAGGCCAGGCAGCGGTAGGGCGAGCACAGAGAGAACAACGTGTCACGACGTGTGTGACGTCACTGGGTTTAAATAGACTTGATGGCATTTTTTAATCAGCATTCAAAATATATATATAAAGACAAGACTCAGGAAGAATTCAAGATTCTTCAATAATAATAATATAATAATAATAAATGTCTTTGACGTCATCTCTCCAGCCATCACTCCTCAATGGCCTTGCCTTGCATTTTCAGGGGTCTTGCTATGTAGACCTTTTAGTCACCGTTGGATCTATTCACGAATGTCACCTGGTTCAATCTCAATATCAGATTCACCAACATCTGACTTCCCTGCATTGCTATTAATGTCTTTGTTTTCACTCAAAATAATGTGTATCTATCAAGTAATGAAGAAATTGAAACACCATTACAGATTGAAGTGAGAAAAAAAAAAATTCAAAATTTCAAAAATTGATAGAGAAACAATGAATTGGTGGAATTTCATGCAGTAAAAAGCTAATTTCGCTTTTGAATCTCTGCCTGTCTACATTGCATTTACAGTAGTTACCGCCTAACTGGACTCTGGCTAAATGGACATTTTGCCTTAAGAGATATTTTTTCAGTGAAATGTTTTTTTATTATTAAAATCACCTCTCTAGTAGGACGGTCTAAAACAAAAATTTTCATCTAATTGGACACTGAGATTTGGGGAAATTGGTTTGAGCATCAATTTTCAAATTTATTCAGGGCCATAAAGAATCCAACTTTGCATATGAATGGGCTATTGTGCTCCAAGGGGGTCCGGCAAAGGTTTATTGGCGGGTACTGATCCAGGTGTGAATAGAGCTAAGGTGTCAAAAACTGCTACAGGGCATGCCGGCTCTCAAGCATGCAACACTTTCAAGGCCTATGCCATAAATAACATGGTTGTTGGCCAATCACATCTCATCCTAGCCTAGCGTTTTTATTAAAAGACCACCCTCTTGAGCCATCAATCTCATGCTTGACATTCCTATGTTGGAGCAAGCCTTCGTAATAATGCAACCATCCCTCTGATTGGTCACCACACAATTCTCTGTTCATTTCTTTAAAATTTTCTATTTTCGTCTGCCAGAGTCCCAGTGCCTTGTTTGCTCAACAAAACAATTCGATATTGGAAGGCAACTCCCTCTTTTTATGAAATATAATGTACAACACTCAATTTGACGGTGTGATCATTGTTGAACCATGGACTAGATTCTATCGGCTACCTCGTCCAGCCACTTTGGCTTAGTAGACATTTCGCCTGATTTGACGTTTTTGCTGCTTCCGGACGACCATCCAATTGGGCGGTAACTACTGTACTAGTACTGTTTGTAATTCTACCATTAGAAGAGCTACTAGTGTGAAGTTCACCCAGTTCTCAATGTACAGTCTTAATGAAAATTCACGTCGAAAGGGAAGCCTGCAAACTGTAACAAAAATTACTTCCATCTCAGTCATTCTTCACTGGCAAGCATGAAATTCCCCATTTATTACATACGCTATAGATCTAGATCTTTATGGAAAATTTAGAATAACAGGAAAAACCAAGGGTAGAAGAAGCTGAGGGCAGCAAGGAGAAAGATACACGGACAGCCTGAACACCTGTGGGTAACATGAAAGAATCTGAGCAACAGTGAATTCACAAATACCTCGAGTGAGAGAGATGGACGCAATAACCACGGCCGACAATGCCTGTTCCAGGCAGGACACAGCATGATGATGATGATGTACGGTAATATAAGCCTATCTCGCCTGGGCACTATCCCTCACCCAGAAAAAAGTCCTCTCAAGGTAGATCTAGCATAGAGATCTAGATTCTACATATATATACTGAATACTGCACCAACCCTTCCATCTTGGAAGGTAGTCTTTAGAACTGAATTAAATTGTTGACCCAAAGAATGATAAGATTGAGAGCAAAGTGTGAGTACATGTAGATATAATATATCTAATAATGATGATTGGGCGCAACAAAGGCACAAAGGGGTCAGGTTGATTGGGATTGGGTTTCAACTTGACAAGGTACAGGTACAGACTCACTTCCTAAGAAAAACATGTCCTAAAAAATATCAGTCAACATGACTAGATCTAGATTCTAGGTCTAGCAAATTTGTTTTTTTTTTTTTTTTTTTTTTGTGGCTATGATCCAATTTATCCTGTTCTTACTTCTGCTTCTTCATGATGTTGTACAGTAGATCTATACACTTCTAGCTCTTTCAAGATCAAGTCTACAGCTTGGACAACAGACTGGTGGGTAGATTTATGACAATCTATCAACAATATATTCTCAAACAGAAGCTTTGACAAAATGTTATCAATGAGAATGAAAAAGTGCTCTGTACTTGTATCAGGTTTTCGTGATTCTAGATCTAGTTCTAGATCTAGATCACTCCCATACAAGTCAAATGTCATGGAGAGAGTCGACAGAAATAGAAATCTAGAGCCAAGTTACTATGACTATTGACAATGAATGTGTAAATGAAAATGTATGCTGTTCAACTGAAACAGTTCGTAAATAGAATCTAAGTACGAAAACATTTAGCAAAAAGACGTTAGAATCAATAATACCCAGATCTAGAACATAACGAATTTACATCTATATCAATCTATAGACCAAATATCTAGTTGAACAGACTCTATTGCATGGTAAATATGTAATGTAGGCTAATAGGTGAGTAGGTGTCCCAAAAAGCCAAGGAGCCCATCAGCTGTTGCTCCGTCGTCGTCGTCTATTTGGAAACTTACGGGGACTCTGTCCGGGTACTTCTTGCGAATTTTCTCTCCTTCAGCCCTCCTTTTCTCAAAGGGGTGTTCCTCTTTGTACTGCCACTTCATGGTTGAAAATCAGTATTTTGTCACAACTTGAAAGATAAATTATTAGATCTACACAAAAACAAAGCACACTGTAGCCTTGGCGTTGGATTTGGTTTACAAACGAATATGGCGTTCTTAGAACACCCAAACAATGAAATTAGTACCTTAAAAAGTATAGGACAGAATAGGAATTGGTGCACAAGTTATCACTTTGTCTTTATAACGAAAATCAGTTAGATCTAGATCTAATTATAGATGGAAAATATCCATGATTGTAGAATTTAGAGTTCACTTGAATTTTAGAGCATTTAAGCAGCATAAATGTCAACGCGGATTAATATTTTACCTAGATTGTAATGATCACATGATCAAACAGGACGAAGAATCTATTTTAAGAATAATAACAACATGGCGTCATTGTTGAGTTTATTTTTAGAAATTCCAACACTGACGGATTTCCCTCAACTGGGCTAGGCTTATTGTTGAAATTATCATTTCATCACATTATTTATGTCACCCACGACGAAGTCAAAGAAGTCCTATAAGATGACATGTTAAAACAAGCCCGTCATTTCGATCCTCATGGTCACGGTCATAGATCACTTTTGTTCAACAAAAAAAAAAAAAGAAAGAAAAAAAGAAAGAATTTTTTTTTTAAATTGAGAGTCCCTGACGCTTTATGCTGGTTATAGGGCCCATGACACGTGTTTCAATCATTGTCATAAGTATGACTTACTTGACTCATGGACGTATTCAATAATATAATGTTAAAATCTTTGACTTGACTAAATCGCTTTTCGCGTCTTTTTCATCGGAGCAGGACGCCTCAACAATTTCGATGATCTTCCTTGTCATTCTTCTCCACTCTCTGCGGTTTTGAGCGATGGGTCGTAGGTTTTCGAGGTCTTCTAATGATTTGAGCGTCGGGATGGGATCAATCTAGTAGATTTCACTGTTGAGGACAGTTGCGATGGTCTTCCTCTGTAGTTGTTTTCAGATTTGGTGAAGTAAAGTTGCATGGCTCTATTGGCAGAGGTGTCATTGTTTCGCCTCAAGATGTGTCCGAAAAGACGCCAGCGACTTTGTGTGATGAAGATGGAAATAGGCTTTTCG
>JBCJKF010091939.1:0-10508 GCA_039654545.1 Plocamopherus ceylonicus
AGGTGTACTAGGAAGGGGGCGATGTTGCACATCAAAGGGCCATCGTATTATGGATGAGTATTATATTCATTATAGAGAGTTGTACAGGCTTTTGTTACACGATGTTGACTGTGTGAGGTATTGTATTGTAGGTAGTAGCACAATGTAGTGGGCCTAGATCTACACAATGACAGTTGATAACGGGCCATAGGGTGGTAAACTGTTAGTGTTACTTGCGTAACCATTGTAGTCAACTAATGGTACAGTACTCACCAGATTCCTGCATGTTATTGTTATGTATTACTGCACGCTGCAGCCCATTTACTGAATTTTTTCTATTAAATGTCCCGAAACTGCACGCTAGGTATGCACTACTCACTCTATTTCTTGTCCGACGTAAAAAAAAATGCTATTTTTAAAAAAGACCAAAAAGTAAAATCATTGTTCTGTTAAGATATCTCAACTTATGCAAAGATCCCACCACGTAAATTAAACAAAGCAATGGAAAAAACGGCAGGCGGGAAAGGGTGTGTGTGTGAAGAAAGTGTAACTTGTAGTAGATACGCTGTAACACTTATATCATTACCTTAGATGCAACATCAAATTCGATGTCCGTCTTATGAGAACAACAGCAGTCATTGATGCGACAGGGCATTGATTTGAACTGGTGGACAGGGCATTGATGTCACTGTCTCATGCTAAGTCTGCATGGTTCCATTACACTACACCCACTATTGTTTCATTCGCATTCTTGTGGGGTGGGGGGAGGGGCGACATGTGTGATTTATGATTGGTCATGATGGAACCAAGTTAAAAGGTTATATATATATATATATGTAAGTGCACGATTGACTCTGTTTAACACCTCGACTCTATAAAATTTATATAATCTGTTTTAATGTTTCTATTGAATCTGTCTAAGTATATGCCTTGAAATAATATGGCTTTTTCTCAAAACAAGTTCAATCTCAAGTGCCTCACTATTGATGACACTGGAGTCCTGCAACATCCCATTCCTGCACGCTTTTTGATTACTCTCGTGAGCGTTTTTCAGGAATCCGGCGAGTACTGTGTGTTCAAAAGAAATTGAGTAGCTCCTGAGTTCGACTTTTATGTGCTAAGGTATTCTTAGTCCACGGACTAAGAGAAAATTTATGTACATAACTATCAGCTGAGTTGATGCACAAGTGCAGTGGCACTAAATCTTTGTTTCTGTCAGGCTCCATGCGAGGATAGAGGCTATGTTCGATATTATCATCTAGCGATACTTCACCCACATAGATCGGGAATAGTCGGGGTCCAATAAAAGAACTCACCGTTCATTGGCATTATTTAAACCTTTAGCAAGGTTATTTCTGCGATATCAGTTTTCGGTCAAGGTCAGAAAACCAAGACAATTTTTTTCCTTTGGGGATTTTAAGTAAAATATGTAACTAAAACTAAAATGTTTTGCTTATTATTGTTTCTTTGTGTATGCCGCTTGATGACGGTCTCTAGCTTAGTCCTGACTGAGCTGTGGCAGATCCCGACCTGTAATAAAACAGTCTAGGACTAAGCGCTAGTCAGTAATTGTGCATCCCAGGGAGTCCTTAGGATTTAAGAAGGAGTTACGAAGAAGGTAGATAACCCCCCTCCCACGCCTCCAGATCTAGGCCTCTTTAGTCAAAGTGCTAAGAATGAAGAGCAGCTTTGTCCAGAAAGACCAACTAAATTAGGTCCTATTTTTTTTTTCTTTCTTCTATTTCTAGATCTTTGGTGCAGATCTTAATATCTAGATTCTAGAGTCAACTCATAACACCTATTGGCCACCTGTGACCTTTTAGACTTACACTGAGGGCGCTGACATATATGCTCTTGGAATATAGGACACATTGAGAACACCAATTCGGCCGGCCCATCGTTGATTCAGCTAATTAATAACATCAATTTGGCCACCTGGTCACAAGTGGCATCAAGACATTCGAAAATATGTGCAATAAATCAAGTTGTAAATAACACATATTCAATTAGTAAAACTCTTCAACTCTTAGATCTATAATTTTATGAATTATTGTATATAATCTAACAACAACAATAAAACATTAAATCTCGTCACTTTCAAAGTGAAAAACTTCTCAACAAATGAACAATTATAACAACTTACAGTCAAACTCCTTCAAGAGGCTCCCCCTCCCTTTAAACCACTTACCTTTTTCTCCCTGCTTTCACCATGTGTACGAAAAGTTTTCCTTATATATATTTCACTACTAATGACCCTATATAACCGTCATCCGCCCATGATTCTGGGTGCCCCAATTCAATATATAATATACAGTCAAACCTGCCCATAGCGGTCACCTAAGATCACACAAAAATGTGGCCGTTATGGACAGGTGGCCGCTATGAACAGGGACTGCCCCTGTTCTCTCATTTTCTGATTTTAAGAAAGTGGTGAAAATTATAAGGTTGTCATAATTTTATTTAGATCCATTTTCTTCTAATTATCTGTATTATTTTATTATTTATTTTTTAATCTAGACCCCTCTTCATCGAGAAAATGGTGTTCGGTTTTGTTTTGTTTTTTTTTAATCAAAGACAGGAGATATATCTATTCTATTCAATTACCATTTAGAAAGACAAAAAGACAGCTTGTTCAAAATATTGTTTGGGATCTTTTAAAGTAAATGTTGGCCAAAGCATGCAGATCTATAGGTCCTTTAAGTGTAGTAAAGCTTTCGAGGCTGTTTAAAATCATATGATATAATATAAATGGCAAACATGTGCTTCTTTTTATACCGAGTACAATCATTGTTCTCTTAGCTTTACTCAAGTATCTCTTTTTTTTTATCAGGTAATCATAAACTTTACCCCTTCAAAAAATCCCAAAAAGTCACTTTGCACCCCTTAAGTGCCTAGGAGGCATGCCTCAAAGGTATCATACAGTGCAGTGCAGCCCATTTAGCGCAACGATTCTGGCTTTTTGCCAAGTACCCATTGAATATGTGGGTAGCGTGAAGCTATTGGTGTCAATTTTCTTACTTATTTCACAAAAAACAAAACAAAACAAATTGCTGTTTGCAGGAGTCTGACACCATGACTCCATGGTCTTGAGTCTCATGTTTGCATATGTCATTGTTCTTATTTTTTAATCTTAAAAAGGTTTTTTTTGTTTTGTTTTCGAGTTAATATTTTTTGAACATTTAATTTTTTTTAAAATTTGACATTCCTTCTAAAATTCAAACACAAATTATAATTTTTGCAATTTAACAAAAATAACTATATATTTCAAAGAAATGCTGTCTCTTTTTCTTTGCCTTTGTGATAGCAAAATTTTCTTTGAAAAACAGGTTAGTTCAAGTCTTCTATTTAACTTGTGTCAAGAGTAATAGTCGTACAGTGGTCTCCGCCTAAGAGACCGGTCCACGGGTGACAAAAAAAGCGGCCTCTTAGACGGACGGCCTCTTAGACGTTCATGGGGGGTAACTGCTCACATCATATTCAGCTTATTTAGAAGGCCCAGTAGGCTATTAAATTAGGCCTATGTAGTCCTATCCCCACGAGTCCAGTCTAACCCTCATTGATTGGCTAAAACTTTAAGTCAATGAAACGATGTCAATAAACAACCAATCATTGAAACGTACACGCTGACAAAAGGGGAGGTACTTACGATTTATATACGCACCCGTACCCCCAATCACGGGAAGCAAGCATTCAGAGGAAGGGGAAGGCATTTGTATTATCTATGTGCCTAACATCTGACGAAATCGCATGCCTTTGATTGAGTTGCTTAGTCGCTTGCCATTGGCTCATGAACCGAGATGGACGCTGACCACCAGTTTTGCACATGGCCGGGTCACCCATTCAGGGTATACTGGTCACTACGGATCAGCTGTCAACACCTCGCCGCTAAACCCCACGACCGCCTTACTATAGCTGGGGCCCGGTGTTTCCCGAATGACATCAAAGTAGGCAACAATTAATGTGCTAGGCAACAATTAATGTGCGCGTATCACAGTTAAGCACGTTCATTATGGTGCGGACAATCATTGGGTCATCTTAATACACGTGTGTAGAAGTAGTTTTAAGGACAAAATGAAATAAGTTTTTCCTCAAAGAATTTGGCCATGTGAAAAAGCGGCCTCTTAGGTGGACTGAGGGTATCTGGACCGGTCTCTTAGAGGTGACTTTTAAAGAGAAAAAATTTGGTTACACAGGAATGGCGGCCTCTAAGGCGAACCGGCCTCTTAGATGGCTGTCTCTTACGTGGTGACCACTGTGGTAGGAAGGGGGAGGGGGGAGAGGCAAATTTTGATAGAGTGTCATTTTTTGAAGAGGCACAGCAGGATGCTGTCTTCTTTCTATTGGATTTGGAAGAGGCAGTAGATTTGCACAGGTAGGAAACAAGCTGTCTTCTCAATCTTGAATTTTCTTTGGCCTCCTTGTCATCAGGAGATGGGTCACCGTATTTGCATGTGGAAGAAGCTCCATCTTGCGTTGGACCGTTTGATGAGCATGTTGTCCATGTTGGTGGTGGTAGTGGTGGTCGAGTCAGTTCTGGTGGTGAAAATGGTGGGGATGCTCGTAAGTCTGTGGGGCTGTTCTTTTTGCGACACTGTTGTGTGCTGAATGTTGTGCCATTTTATCTTGATATAATATATATATACACAATTATCCTTTCTACACACTGGTGTCCTTTTTTATTTCCAATTTCTGTCTTCTATCATTCATTTGACTTACTGTGGTTTTAAAACTGTTTTTTAAGTACTTTTTACATCATGATATGATTCAGCATGACTGAGTAGTGCTGCTTTCTAATCTCTTTGATTCTGGATGACTATGGATTGATATTGTCATTAGTTTACCTTGCTATAAAATTGTCTTTGTAATAGAGAATTTGTGAGGCTCCATTACTTCCCCCCAAAAAGAATTGATTTTATCATACTATACATAGAGAGTAACATACTGTTTCTTTCTCACATATACAGTGTGTGCTTGTAGTTTCATCATGGTGTATCATATTCAGAATTTGTGGGTGAGACAGGAGGATATTTAAATAAGTTGTGCTGTAAAACTGAACTGTGCTTGAAATCAATATAATATTTTCAAAACATGTCTCTGTTGTTGCTAGATTAGATTGGACACCTCTTTCTTTTTATGTTTTTTCTTTCTTCTTTTTTTTTTTTCTGTACTTTGATTTTGACATTTCTTTTCTTTCTCAATTTTATGTTTGCATCATGCTTTGTCTTAGATTTTTTAGATGTTTGTTGGTATTGTCAGTGTTATTTTGCCACTTTCTTAAAGTGCAACTTGTTGATTGCGAAAGGCTATGAAACTTTTGCTGGTTTGATTGCAAAAGCATATATATATATGTTGATAGTTTGAGAGAGATTACAGCATCATGAAAGAGAGGGTGTTTGCCTTCTAATTTCTTGCTTTGTATGTCTGGCCTACCAGTATTAATGAGCTAGAATGGGGTAACGCGCAATAGAAGCACCATTTATTGTTATTTATTATAATTATATCTGGAATTTGTGTGACGCCAATTATTTGGAGTCAAACAAAGACAACTTCTTTGGGATTTAGAATCAATTTCTCACTTTTAATAGGTCTTGTCATGTTTTTAGTGTTGTGTTTTGAGATGGAGAGGGTTTTTTTGTTTTGTTTTTTAGTATGTCTTGGTTTAGGTTTTGTTGTTGGTTTTTTTTTGTTTGTTTGTTTTTTCTTTGTTTTGTTTTTTGTTTTGTTGTTGTTGTTTTTTTTTGTTTTGTTTTTTTTTAGGGGAGGGGGGGGTTGTTTTTTAAGGCTTGTGTTAACATTTTACAGTTATTCATTTAAAAAGGATTTAGGTCTCATGTCTCTAACCTGTTTTCTGTTCTTGTGCATCATTGTTATCACATATATTATATGCCTTTTTTGACAAACCTATCATTTAAACACACATAATTAAAGATCTTTAATAAGATTAGAAAGAAGACCAACATCAAGATGATGTTTTTCTAATCATTGAACCCTGATATCTTTTGATGGTGAATAGGTTGAAATCAGTTGATGTGGACCCAAAGGGCACATCTGATACTTCACTTGGCATTTGCATGGCCATGTTGTTTATCCACTGTTGTGGCCTTTTTTTCTCTCTGTGATATTGGTTATTGGTTGGAATTATTGTTCTTTGAATTTAGGGGTTTGTCTATAGTGAAGAAGATGCTGTATTTTTATGTATAAATATACATTACATTTTTTATAGTGAACATTATAATGTTTTGTTTTAAAATGTAGTTTCCTTTACTTAATTCACTTTTTTTTTCTTGAATATCAAGTAAAACTAATAAGATTTTTTTTCTTTTGTTTTGTTTGTTGTTTTTTTTTGCTGAGAAACTTGTAGTGGTTTTGCTACTGTATTTTTGGACAAGCATCAAGGATTAAACTATTGAAAATCAAGTTGTAGCTTAGCTTTCCTAATGATGGGATGCAGAAAGACTGTAAACTTTTGTTTTTTAGGTTTTTGTTTGTCTTTCGTTTTTGTTCCATCAGAATTAGTTTGTTCGTTTGATTTTCCTTTGTAGATATGAATGTATACGTATAGATAGTAAATCTTTGTGGCATTGTCTTGTCCATTTTGTTTTGTCTGTTTTATCAATTTGTGCCTGCATGATTTAGGCCAGATATGTTTTTGTGGGGGTTTTTTATGTTATACTCTGGTTTTCTTTCTTTTAAAGAATAAGTGATGTTTGTTGGTATCCACTATTTTGAAGCAAATTTCATTTTGTTTTTAATTTGAAATGAACTAAAGGTTGATTAAAGTATTCCTTAAGTATCTTGAATTATTTGGAGGGGAAAAGGGTGGGGGGGGGGGGGTGTATAATATAATGGTTCTGTTATCTTATAGTCAATATTTCAATACTGAAGTGTATATGAAATTAATGGCTCCTATTGTTTTATTAGTCTTTTCATTTTCACAGTTGTATATTTGGCAGATTGTAATGGCAATGTTTAAATCTCAATAGAATTGTTAGTGTATTCATCAGACATACTGGTCATAAATTAATGATGTATCTTCTTTGAATTTTGCAGAGGAAGAAGAAGAGGAGGAGGAGGAAGTAGTGGAGAAACAGACAAGTAAAAGAGGACGGAAAAGGAAACAGAAAGACGGAAGTGAAAGAAAGAAACGTTCTAAAAAGAAGAAAAGAAAACATGGAAGTGATGTCGAGGTATTATTGATTTGGTTTATTATCATATACCCACAATTTTCTCTTCTCATGTGTGAAGGTCCATCTTACAAAGTTGTTTGGTTTGTTGTTTTTTCCTTTCTTTTCTGCCAAAGAAAATTGACTTACCCACATGGGAATGAGCTAAAAGCATATGTTTTTCTGTTATAAGACTTGACTTCAGTGAGAAATCGTCTGTTGTTTTGTTTTTAAGGAAAGCGATGGTGCTGGCTCCGATGATGCTAAACCTTTTGGCTTCAAGCCACTTAAAGAGAAGAAAAAGAAAGCCACTCCTGTTGCATCATCAAAACCTGCCCAGGTATTTGTATACAATAATAACAAAATCCTCAACGGTGCATGTCAATTTCATGGGGGGAGAGGGGGGTTACCGTTAGGTTGTGTGTGTGTTCCGACAATCCTTGTCTACCACTTGCCTGTGTGCTTTCAACATATCCTGATGCTACCAGTTTTTCTGGACCTTTGTGACTCCACACATTTCCAAAGAAATGCATTTGTCTTTGCTTTATCATTTTAAGCAGTACTCTCTCTCAACCTATTCTTTGTAACACATCCTCATTTCTAACTAGGGCTGTTCATGGAAATTTTGATATTTTTCTTTAGACCCACATCTTGACGAATAGTGCGTCAAAAACCCATGTCTCTTGCGCTTATAACAGCACAGAAAACATACATTTGCACTTTTCTGTTTTCAGAAAACATCAGAAGAATTCTGTGAGGAAAATGGCTTGAACAATGTGGATTGCAATTTCAGTGAGGACGATTACAAGTCTATCACAAACTACAAGCTTTTTAGTCAGCACATCCGCCCCATCATTGCCAGGGATAACCCCAAGGTCAGTTGAAAACAGCTTCTATCAGCCTACAACAGCTTCTTTCAGGTTTACAGCTGATATTCGGTCTAGTATGCACTATGCTACTTTTAAGACTTGATTAACAATTATTTTAAAATATTTTTTTTTTATATATATATAAAAATTCTGTACTGTAGATCCCCTCAATAGCAACCAACTTTGGGAAAAGGAAAAATGGTTGTATTCATAGACCTGCATGTTTCCAGGCAATTGTCTGAATTCCAGCTGTCTCCGCTCAGGCATTTGAGTGCACAGAATTAATTAAATGTCAATAATGCACTGTTATCGTTACTTGTCACCCCTGCTATGGCACATGCTCGCTGCCGGCTCCTGCCTTAGACTTACTTATCAATGCCATTGCTAATAAGTTTGGACCGATCCTACCTGAGTGATGATCATGGCTTGGTCTCTGGAGATCGAGAACTAGTCCCCTGTCTTCAGTCTAGTGTGTCTGTCATGGGGAAAAGCCTACTTCAGTGCCGCTTGGTGAGATAGAGACAGATCTCTATCGAACCCATGCTTTTGTAAAGTGAGGGCTATGCATTGTGGGGTGAGCTATGCATTGTGGGATGGCCTATGCATTGTGGGATGGCTGAGCTCTGCGTGATACCGCTATCAGTATTGATACTCTATCGTTTCTAGGATATATCAATTGCCATGCTTCCCGCTCATTCCTCATGATAGGTCTGAATGGCGCTCTCTTGAATGTACGGTGTGAACAGTAAAAAGACAAATTCCAATGTCTTGTTTATTTGTGATTATTAGGTGGGGGCAGGTGAGTGTAAGAACAAAGTCGAATGGTAAAGATAGGGCCATCCTATGGTCCCACACGAAATGCGTTACCAAGGAACACTGTGGTCACTGTGAGGGGTAGTCGTTGTTCAGGTTGGCGTTACATAGTAAACCCATTCCGTCATGTCATTTATAGGTTGTTATGGAGGTGTTGTCATTGTTCAGGAAGTCATTGACGAGGGTTCTACTGTATGTCAGTTTTGTTATTTTCTTTCTTTCATTTTTTTTAAGCAGTCATTTGACATTTTGTACCATCAAAGCTTTTCAAATACTGAGTTTAATTGTCATGGACAGGGGAATTCAGGCAAGGTCAGAGGATGTATTTCTTTTTGGAAATCCAGAAAACGTGGTTTAGTTTCTCTGCCTCAGCCAAGAGATTTCTTGTCATTTTGAACCATTGGCCCACAGACACGTGCCCACTCCTTCCTTTTTATATTGATGTAATTAAAAGAACTCTTGTAAATCCATTAGATCCCGCAACAGCGTCTGGTTATGTTGCTGGCTATCAAGTGGAGGGAGTTTGTGGCCAACAATCCTTTCAAGGCAGATCGGGCTGCCGATATACCAGCTCCTGTGGTTGTGTCCGTCAAAACGCCAACTGGGTCACCTGCCACCCCACAGCAAGGTGAGTCAGTATTTTTTTGCTTTGTTTGTTGTTTTTTGGTTTTGGTTGTTATTTTTTTTCTTTTTTTTTTCTTGTGTTTTTTTTTTCTTTTTTTTTTTCCGATATATATTATTTAGTACTCTTCACACCCTCTTGCATTTTCTTGTTTTCTATCTTTGTTGGTAATTCAGAAGATGAGGAGTCAGAAGAGGAGGAAGAAAAGACTAGTTCATCACGAAAGAAAGCAAAGACCAAGAAAGCAGTTGCCCCACTGAAGATCAAGTTGACCAAGAAAAGGAGAAAAAAGAAAAACTCTGTAAGTGTTTAGAAGTGTTTATGAGTAAGAAGTTAAGATAACGATAATTGTTTTGAAATTTGAACTTTTTTCTGTGATTAATTATGCTCATGGTTCTATGTTGTATTTTTAATTTTTCAATATCAATAAAATTCAGAGATAAATGTACAGAGGAGCTTTGATCTTAAGAACTCTGTCATGGTGAAGGATGAAATGGCCGTATTTTAAGTTCCTCTGTAACATTCTATCTTTGTAAATAATGAGTCTTGTTGTGGGAAGTCTTTTATGTTTTAGTAAATGCGGCAGATGTATTCTGACTTCTTTCAGGATGAGGATGGCGAGAAAGGTTTCAACACCAGTGATGAAGAGTTTGAGAGGCAACTGGAAGAAGCTGCACTGGTCAAGGATCAGGAGAAAGACAAGTCGGGGAAGAAGAAAACTAAAAAAGGAAGAGGTGGTAGGAAAAAGAAGACGAAGATGACCAACAAATATCCGAATGATCCAGATGCAGATGGCTATGAGGTGAACTCCTGTTTAAATGTATCTTGATATTTATAACAAATTGGTTTTGAGCTGAGTTGTAGCGTATATTTCTGCTTCGAGCTCGTTCAGATCAAATAAAACACAAATTGCTCTTTATTTTGTAAGGTGGCAGAAAATGAGAAAAAAATGTTAATGTTACTGGGGTGAGGCACCTGTATTAACCCAAGAAAAGCTACGGTCCTTCATAAAGGACAGCCACTGACGTAACTACGGGAAGCGCTGGCGTGTTATATGAAGGA
>JBCJKF010092050.1:0-10503 GCA_039654545.1 Plocamopherus ceylonicus
GCGGCAAATCGGAAAGGAAAATGACCGGGTGGCTCGACTGTTTTGCTTGTCGTGGCGATATGCAGGTGTGTAGCGGCTATAACACTAATTTACTTGGTGAATTGAACTGCTTGATGTTGGCTTCAAGAAAACCAGGAAAATAGATTTCTAAATCCATAAATGAGGGATTTGTTATACCGTACCCTAGTAAACAGAATCAAACTAATAATAATAATAATAATAATAATAATAATAATAACAATAACTCAACAGTCCTTGATAAGAAGAATGAAATTGAGTTAAATGAAATTGTGTTAAATTTGTAATGTATCATCTTCAAGTATACATTGATTTTAAAAATGTGATTAAAAAACACCATACTATGAAGGGGGACATATACATTAACTGGCCCGTATTACAGAATGTCTTATGTAAATGGTTTAGCTATAGATGATACAATACCTCAATTGGCTGCAAATCGATGTAATCAATATATTATAGTATTATAAATCAATATATTATTTTGTTTTCATTTATATAATGTTTATATATCGAACTGAATCAAAGTAAATAATGGATGAATAATTTTAAAACAATACCCCACCTAGAATCTAAAAAAACAAACAAAAACAAAACCAAAACAAAAAAACAGACAGTATTAAGGATGATAATTATCTGAATTAAATTTCCATGACACAGAAATATTAAGTAAACATAAGTCAACACTTTTGAAACTCTTCATTGGTATAAAATTGAACATTAGAACGGTTGTCAATATGTCAGAAAAAGAATACTTGAACTGCTACATATCTTGCTATGGAATAATAATAAGAACATCTAATCAAAACAATAATTACCATATGGTACGAGAAAAAGATTGAAAGATTAAAAACACTGTGTCCCATTTTGGCACAACTCCCACTTCCAAACAATGTAACACTGGGTTTATGAAGTTGGTCAAGTACATAGGCTTTTACATAATAAATATATGTATTTCGAACTACTTGGTGAACATTAAAAAATATATAATTATGAAACATGAAATTAATGTGATGAGGGAAATATTTTCTAAAACTAAAAAGCAAATTGACCAAAAGCACTATACGTATTTAAAATTGTCATGGAAAATTATCAGTATTTAAAAAGAAGTTTTGAGAAAAGCATTTGTAGCAACAAACAGGAAAATGAATTCAGCAAAATTTGAAAACGTTTCTGAAGTCTATTGTGGCATATTTCCCCTCCAATTATCAAACTCCTTTGGCCTATTCATTTTGTTAATATGTGACTTGGGACAAGACTTATGATATATTATAGGTATTTTTTTCCTTATGCTTGTCAGGAAATGTATTTGATCATTTCCACTGTCTAGTCCCTTGGCCTTTAACCAGTGAACCAAATCCAAAGCTTCCAACTTCTAATCAAATGAAGGGGGGGGGGGGGGGGGGAGGGGGGAACAACCCCAAAAGAAAGAATGATAGCAAAAACAACCACATTTGTATAGACTGACTAAAAGATTGAAAATTTAAACAGTTGATGAAGAAAAAGATGATGAAGTGGCAATGCTAAGCTATTTTTACTGGGCTATTTAGGTATGACTGCTTCAGTCATTTATTGAATTATAAGACATTCCTGTGATATGATGATAGAAAAAGAGCATGTCTTTGATATTTGTTTTTTTCTGTTGTCATTGAATCCAAAACCAAAGGGCAAATGATCAAATCAGCAAGTCAAACTCTTCCTTCCCTTTCCTCCCTGATAACTGGCAATTCTAGATTGTTGGCAAATTGACACAATCCATTACAATAGGCTCCTCTTTATTCTCTTACTGCATGTTTACAGGCAATTCACAAATCTCTCTTAAAATCAGACGGGGATGATAAAAAAAAGCCTAAACTTCGAGGATTAAAACAAAACAAAAACAAAAACAAAAAAAAACCCATGGGCGGGACTTCATGACTTCAGTTCAGACCACCACGAAGAAGAAATTAGTTTAGACTATTTCTGAAGGCCTTATATTTGAACAGCAATAGAATAAAAGTTCCAATGAAGGAAAAAAGTTATACCACCACAAAATTCAAATCTAAGACAATGTGCAGAAATGCTGCTTACATTTAAAATGAAACAAAAACAGATTAATGCATGCACATAAATTAGACTTTGTAAGTACGGTACGGTAGATATAATAAATATTCTTCGCAATGGATTAACATCTCCAATCAGGACACATAACACATACATGATGTTCTACATCCAACTTACTTTGCCCCCAGAGTGCTTTCCCCTTACAAATGTTCATAATATGTTCAATATGGCATGCCTCTGTCTGGTAGAAAACAGGGCTCTTGTCATAAGCAAAGATGTCTATCAATGACACATATTTGTTCTTAAGGCACTAGCTTTTCCAATTCTTCCTCTAAAAGAAATACTTTAAAAAAAAAAATGTGGTTCAGACAGTCATTGCAGCAAGGCAAAGGTAGAAAATGAAACATTTAGGAATAAAAAAAAACAATTCAGAAAGCCTTTCTACATAGATTGTCCTTCACAAAATTTACAAACAAGGACAGAGAATAATAATGATAATAATAATAATAATATTAATAATAATAATAATAATAATAAAACACAAAAAACTTTAATTAATAATAATTACAGCAATGCATGCCTCGCAACAATAGACATTGATGAAGACCCTTCCAGTACACAAAAGGAAGCGTAGCTAATATTCGTTGATGAAATTTATCACATTCTGCAAATACTGTCGCAGTATAAGATCCTGCTCTCAAAGCTTCAAAAGGAGCCAAGTCATTAGTGTGTTGTTCATTAATTGTTCAAATTTTTTAAAAGCTAGAAAATTAGGACAGACGTGCGGATTTTGGGAATGGATCACATTCCCATTGTCTCTTATTCCATGTCAATCATGTCAAAAACACTGCTCTGAAAGCAAGCTTCAACCAAAGAATTTATTTGATCAAAAAACAATAAAGATCTTCAAAAATTCAACATGTGGGTTGCCAAGATGCATGTGGCCTTAGGATCCCCATTGCCAAGAGTTGTGAAATAAATGGGCAGAAAAGGGTCAACGGGTCTAGTTGAACAACAAAAACAAAACACCATTATATCTTGTGACCATATTTCTTATCAATGTAAAAAAATGTGCCAGTTTTTTGGTTGTTTTTTTTTTTTTATATCTGCTTTTACTATGTCACATCTAAAAAGACAGGAGCTATCACATCACTGTAGCTTCACCGCTAAGCCAAAACATTTCCTTCTAAAAATCTTCAACTTGAGCCCCTAAATCCAAATCACGATCAAGAAACGTGATATCATCTCATTCCATTATTCTCTTGTAAACATATTTAGTAATCAGACTGAGTAACCATAAAGCCAGTATTATAGGGAAGAAACTCCAATAATTCTGAAGGGTCATACAATCAACCAACCCAATGTTTTCTGAGTACTGTTAGTTTCAACTTGAGTCGAACGTGCAAAAAGAGGTTCTAGCAGAAGTTTACGACCTAGGTTGAAATTGGCAACCCAAATTCAAAAACTGTTTTCATGTGCCATCATCATCCTCTTTTAACTGAAAAGCAAATAGAACCCTGGATCTCTGGCTCATACAGCAGCAGTCTGGAAGCCATCCACCAAGATCAAGGCCAAAACAAAACAGTCCTGGGAGCAAATGTTGATTAGGTCAGTAAAGCTACAAACACTTCATGAGATAATACAAAATTGGAATGGTAGTGAAAGCAACAACAGAACGAAAAAATAATGAAATCAAACAAACTTACAGGACATTTAAAAACTCCAACTCATTCTCCCTGAATGGCACAATAAAAGCATACTCATCTACAAACTTCACACTGCCATTTTACAGACACTTTCCCCTTCCCTTCGTTCCATTTATGTTTTGAGTAATGCAATCATGTAAATTTTCTGAGGTTTCTTTTCTTAAAACTAAACAAGTATAAATTACTCAAAGCAGTCATATCATTTAGGTTCATAGTAGATCAATGAATAGTAACATACATAGCAAGTTTATTATCAGCAATGATGTAGGCGGATGAAAAAAAATTATCGGCTTGAGATGTGACGCATATTAGAAAGTTCTGTAAGGATCTCAAAGCTTCATTCAATTTGAAAGAACATTATGAGTCTGGGATTTCCTTCTACTTCTAGACCTAAAACATTTAATATTTCCACCAGTTCAAATTGAGACTATTAAGATAACAATTTCATTTTGTTAAACCTAAAATATCAATATAATACAAAATAAAAGATGAATTTTTGAAATTTCAAGCAAGCCTTTACAAGTAACAGATGTCTTTTTGGTATCCACTTCCAGTCTACAGAATGCTTCGTTTGGGAATGAATTTTAAGTTATAAATATAAACATATGGTCACTAGAACTTAAATCTGCCATGCTGCCGGTTCACCAGATGATTTTCAGACAAATCTTGATAAGAATTATAAAAATTTACTTTAAAAAGCAAATAAACAGCAGTAACAAAGTCTAAAAAATTGCAAATAAAAATAAAAGGAAATCATCTTGAAACTTTCTAAATTTCAAATATTCGCTATGACCATTTATTTACAGGGCAAAAGTAAAAGTTCATTTACACATTGTCGAGAATTACTTTAAACAACATTTACATCATAATGGTGGACAATGTTAGAAAGAGAGTATGAAAGTCGTTCGACATGAGCACCATCACCATAAAACTTACAAATTATACAGAAAATAAAGTGAAATCAGTTGCCCCAACCCAACTTTTCCTACCAACAATTACTCACTTGATTAAAATAATACAAACAAAACAAAACAAAAAGCTCAAACAAAATCTAAAAAAAAAAAAAAGAAAAAAAGAAATTCAGGAAAATCATCATGCAACTTGAAAAACAACAACAACAAAAAACACCCAAAAAACAAAACAATGTAGTGTGACCAGCAATAGGACAGCATAAGACTTGTTTAAAAAGAAAGAAATTACAGGAAAAGGTGAAACTTTAATCAAAACAAAACAACTTTAATGAACACAAATACAGTATTGCCCAACTTTAATTTTGTATTTTTGTTAGACATTGACCTTGCTTTCAGTCAAGGTCAAGGAGCCAAATTTAGTCATTGTCTATTGTTAGACTAAAGGCAATTGTAAAATTCAAAACTGAATCACAGTCTTTATTTGTTCCAATGTAAAAAAAATATTTTCAGTCCACCTTATAACAGTGATGTCTTAATGTGATTTGCTCAATAAAAAGTAATGTCTTTTCAGTCTATTTTCTTTCTGAACTTCATTTCAAGAAAACCAATGACAATACATTCTCAAATGAGAATAATCCTTGTAAAAAAAAATGTTAAAAAATTCTGAGTTAAGATTTTAAACTTATCCGTAAATTTAAAATTGAGTTAAAATTATAATCATGGTCATTGAAAGACAAATAAATATGAGTGGAGTGACTTCCTTTTAAGATACCCTGGAATCGAACAGAGGCATAAAATTGGAGAAAATATCTCACTTCAATTATTATAATATAAATATTTCAATTTGAACAAGTCTAGCTTTCAAAACAAACCATTTCAAAATGGACATGTCCAAAGAGAGACTATTCTTTGGAAAAGACTGATATCATTAGAAAAGGAAGAAAAAAAGAACCTATTTCATAGTTTCTTCCTGTTCTTCTACTAAATATCTAGAAATTTATGTAATCACAAAATGGTGAAAATGGAATATGACTATGACAAATTAGAAAGTTTCTGATAACAAAGCTTATCAATTGTCTTGAAAATATAAATCAAGCAATGTGTATACTGCATTTCGCTCCTTGTTATTAATACTTGACAAACAAAAGATTTATAAAAAGAAATAACTAGACGGAAGGGGAGGAGGTAGGCAACCAGCCATCCGAAGTATTTAGTTCTAAATCGTAAACAAAAATCTACAATTGTGGGAATATTATCAAAGACAACAATAACAATTGAAAAATAAAAAAGAATAAAAAATGAAAAAAAACAAAACAACAAAAAACAAACAAGACTAAAAACAAAAACTGAAAAAAAAAAACGTAAATATTATTTAATTGATAAAAATAAATTATATTATACAAGAACAAATGGAAATAATACAAATACAAAACAAAACAAAAAAAATATGAAAATTAAAGCCAACACACCTCACAAGATCAACCTTATTTTGAGAGATATGAATGGCAGTGCCAAATTTCTATGAAAAGTCATTACCTACAAATAAAACGAGTGCAAAAATCCACATAATTGGCATTCAAATATACATGTATACGTGGAAACAGTCTCATGCTCTTTCACGAGACTTATATTCCTAAAAGCATGACGGTTATAAAGTTCAACTTTTCACAGAAGAAAGCATCACAGGTACAAATAAGCTCAATCTTAAGGTAACCATATCACTGTTCTTAGGCACACTATAACAACACCACATTGCTAAAACTCCCAAACAATGATATCTATACATAATCACAAAAATTCTAACATGAGAACAACAGAGTGAAAGGGTTCAATTCACAACAGGAAACAAGGCATCTGATATAAATAGAGGCAAGAAAATTAGTGTTTCAAGTCTTTCCCTTTATATTGATTCACTCTACCAAGTTATTATCTTCATGAAATGGACTGCTTTGTTTCTTAAAATTTTAAAAACAAGGTGAGTTAAGTAAAGAAAGACTGCATCACTGAAAACCTACGAAAGAAAAACAAAAAGAATTTCTCCAAAATCATTGTTCATCATGGCAACTGATACAACCATACAAAGATTCCCTTTTCCATATGAGATTTACAGTTGCCCTGCCATCCAACCATAAAAATGTTCTTTAATTCTGAAAGAAAAAGAAAAGAAGTAAATGAAAACTAAAATAAATCTATTCCCTTTCCAGCAGAAGTAAGTCCCATCTTCATAAGAAATTACAAGGTAAGTATAGAACAACTTAACACTCATGCAGAATAGACGAATGATTGGTTCACTTCATGTGCAGCTGGAGCTGACTGAGAGAGTTTATGGGGACTGTGATACTAACTGATAAAGCTTTGGAACACCACAATGGGCTGTGAGAGGTGAAAAAGCTAGCCAATGAAAACCAAGAAGCTAATAAGGCACTGCAATTGTCAGCCAGTCGCTTCAATCAATGATAATTTCAATCTTCAATTTATTTATCTTGTAGTAAACTTGTAGGAAACTAACATATTATTGCAACATCTCAACAACAAAAAAGAGAAATGTTAAGATGTTTATAATAACATGCTGGCTGAGTGAAAAGTCAAATACTGGTATCCTTACCCTATACATAGAAAAAAGAGAAAGCAATTTCGATAATTTAGTAATGGTCAAATGAACATTGTGATTTTTTTGTTTGATCAGGTGAAATAAACAAGACTGAATAAAAACAAGCTATTAAATTAAACTGATATAAAAAGAAAAAAAAACAACAGACAAAACAAAACTAATTTCGGACGAACCGCTGACATCAGTTTTCTAGCATAGCTTTCACAGCTCGAGGCGTAGACTCGTCTGGGAGATGTTTGGTTGTGTATCTGTGGATTCAGAGACAAAAATGTAACCCATTTAGGCTTACTATTGAATGAATGACTCTTGAAGGGAAAGTGAATCAAGGTCAGGGACAAAGCGAATGAAGATAAGTAAAGCCAGAGTAGCCCCCTGTGGGTTCCCTTCACCATGTGACTTAGATTTTGCAAAAGAGCAAACAAATAAACAAAAAACAAGAAAAAACAAGTAAAAAACATGCCAAACAGCAGTTTGCCAAGGGATAACTGCTTTGGTTGCAGCAGGAACTTGGATATAACAGTGAAAGATCTAATCTCTCTTTCATTTCTCAACGCATGACAATCACTGAAGGTTCTTTTACATGCGCAAAGGCACGTTGGACCTCTTGGTTTATCGTCCAGCTTGACTGGGACAAGGAAAGATGGGAAAAAAACCCAAATTTCTAATTCAAGCTAGCACAGCCATGATTCGAATCCAGGACATTTGGCTTGGGGTATAAGATATCTATACAAATACAGCCAACCTACATCCTTCCTTCTTTTCTTTGTTATTGTTCATTTTAAAGTTACTTCCAAGCCTCTGAAAGTTCTCTTCATTATTTTCAGTCAGGGTTTTAGTCTCTTCAAACTTTTAAACAGAACAAAATCCTAGAAAAACATCAGTGAAAAGACTAAATGATATACGAATAAGCATGTAATGAGACGTCGATGATAAATATGACGCTGCCTCCCAAAGAGAGAGATTGCATTTCAAATTCACCTTAAAGCATTGAGCAGTGACTCCACTTTGCCTCTTTCCTGTTCTTTCAATATCTTTATACAACTTTTCACCTGAAATAAACAAAAGTCATGTTAATAATGGGCTTTTGCATAAGAACTGACATCTTGTAGCAATTTAATTGCTATGCCTCCACCTTGGCTAATAATTTAAGGGAAGTATGGGTGCCCAGCCACACTCCCTTCCCCTCTGCCTATTCTACTTGAATTCAGAGTAATGAAAATGTCAATAAATCTGAGGTACACGAAGTTGTAGGGGTGTATGACATCGAAAGGACTATTTTTGGTAGGAACTGAATTTTGCCAGGGCGACGCTGATATGGCCTGCTCTTTTTGATTTATCACTGAGGTTACTTTTTCATACGCCAAGGCACATGGGGCCTCCTAGTCCTGGTTTGTTATTCTAGTAAAGGACAAGGAGGCAGAAAACCCGCCAGATAAGTTGGATTTTAAATCAAACTTTCACAGCGAGGAACAAACCCCTGACCCTTGGCTTTGTGATTCAGTGCTTTAACCACTGAGCTATCCACGCTCCACACTAATAACAGCAGTCTATTCCATTTTTCATTCACATTTACTCTCAGTCGGTTGGACTGTTCTTGGGGACAAAGGAGAACACAATGGTGATTTCAGGATTATATGAAGGAGGGACAGATGGTAGATTTCAGAGTTGGAATAAAAAAAAATGATATGCAGATCAGGGTTGACAGTCCACACAAAATAAAGGAATGAGTCCTTCCAAAGAGAGAACAAATAATTTAAAAAGTTATTTACATGCCCAGAAAGAGGTTTTTCAAGACATAATCAGCATTTTTGACCCGTTATTCAGAATGGAATACAAATCTCTAGTTCAGGTTTTTTGAGTTGTATAAATCATGACAAAATAACAGATTCACTAAAATTTGTACCTAACTTATTAAGATTTTCCAATTAAGGCAATAATGGAATGGATTTGAACTTGGCGGTGTTAAGTCTGAGATTGTGTTTGTATCCTAAGAAAAGAAATCACTTTAATTGAGTTTCTGGGGTATTTTGGTTTATTTGTTGTTGGACTAAAAAAAAAATATTTTTTTTTTGGTATGTGTATATGTGTAAGAATGATTACCTCAATTCCTGATGTCTTGGCAAAAGCTCCGACAGGATGTACATGGTCGTACAAAATAATGACACCCACCATGACCCGTAAGCAGAACAGCTTGGTGTCATCTCGAAGTCTAGAACGAAAATCACTGGGGAAACCATGATCAATGATAATAGAAAATTTGAAACAAATTGCCACAATTTGCCCTCTACAAACAAAATCAAGAATTAAAAAAAAAAAAAATTAAGACTTCAAATTAAACAATCCATCAGAACACCAGTACATAGGAGAATTTCATATATATATAAATATATAATTGAAGACAGTGAAACAATGTGTCACTTCTCCTCCTAAACGGCACAACCTTTGACCTTTTCCCTGAAATATCCATTTCTTTATCTGCATCTTAAGTGCATCTTGCGATTTTCCATTTACTGAACTAACAAATTACAAATCAAGTATAATTGTTTTTTTTTCCAAAAGACTGATCTCATAGAGCGATTTATAAAATGGAATTGAATAAAACATCTTATTTCCAATGCTTATTCCCCGTTTGTAATTTAGGCTTGACCTTTGAGATGGCAGTTGGCAGCTTTTTGAAATGCATTTCAGCATCTAGATTTCCACAGGTAGTAGCAGAAGTGTCATTCTAGATCTATCACTGAACAAGATCTATATTAAAGAAAAACCCAACATCGAAATCTAGTTCTAGAATCTAGATCTAGACCTCGCTATCCAGCTGAATGGAAGCTTCCATAATATTATGTTTCTAAAAACCCGGGAGCCTAATACTTCAACATTGACATTCTAAAAGGTTTTACTTTTTCATTGTGACATTAATAACAAATGTTTCATTTGATAGGCTGGATTTTTTGTTTTTTATCCTCTTACATAATATGGCATTACTTATGAAAGTGCCACAAAGATTTTTATTTCATGAAATTAGGAGCATGACAACATACATCTACTAACTACATGAAAGCAAATTACAGCATATTTAGAAAAATAAAATGAGTTAGATAAAACCATTGACCTGCTCCTTAACCCCTTCTTGGCCAGGGCAGGCCTGTCAGTGGCTGATATAAAATTTGCCTGAACTTTTTCGACGACAAAAAATACACCGCTATTATTATTGATC
>JBCJKF010092161.1:0-16449 GCA_039654545.1 Plocamopherus ceylonicus
TTCTCTCTCTCTCTCTCTCTCTCTCTCTCTCTCTCTCTCTCTCTCTCTCTCTCTCTCTCTCTCTCCCTCTCTCTCTTCTCTTCTCTCAGAACATCTGTATCCTGCACCGGAATACAACAACTGCAGCAACGTCTAACACATGTTGTAGAACAGTCGCAATGGCCAGGGTTTAGTAGACCTCCAAGTAGACAGATCAGCAGCCATTTTGTCCACAACATCAACCTCGCTTTTGGTGGCGTTGTAGCAGAAGACAATTTCAGTTTCAAGGACTTTCTTTCTGCTATCATCTACCGATATTGCATGATGCAACCAAAGATATTAGAGTTTCTGGGTCTTGACACTTTCGTTGACCTGCTACGTCATGTCCATCGTCTTGCAGAGTTGTCATTGGCCGAGAGGTCAAGAAGTGTTGACATCAACGTTGATGAGCAGCATTCATATACTGTGACACGAGTGGGGAAACAAAATGCCGTCTAGAACATGGGGTACCCGACGTACGGAAGGATGGAAATGTGATACGGTGTATATTGCTATGTAAAATATGGGGTCATGACGGACCCCATGACGTACGGGAAAGGGTAGTAGAAAGGCTCGTGGGTTGGTGAGCAAAGTTTTCAATGTTTTTAATTTTTTAAACTTTGAGTCGCGCGATGACGTCATTGAAGAGTGCATGGAATTTCAAACTTCTTGATCTAAAATTAAATTAATGAGGCCACAATTTAGATGACTGGGGCTTGCTGGTGACCCCAACGTACGGCGAAGGTTAAAGTAGCATGTAGTAGCTGTAAAGTCGGGGAGTCTCCTTATGAGGCCAGAGTCGAGCGACCATACTAGTAAAGTCTGCCACGGCGTAGGCTATGCTGCTGCTGATGTAATCTTCCTGACCCGTTCCATGCCAGGATGGTCACCTACTATACAATCACCTTCCTCTGTGTCTGACTTGTTGTCCTCTACACTTTTGATTTCTATGTTGCCATATTAAATACAATTAATTTATTTTCATTGGCTGGTGTCTTCGTATCATTTGGTGCTTTCATGCCGGTTACAACTGGAAAAAATTGATAAGGAGTATAGCAGCTTAAGTTTAGCGAGGCAAAATTATACATTGTATACGGCCCTGCAAAATAGGGTTTGAGGAGAAGGATGACATATATATGGAGAGATCGAAGTCCATGAAAATGGAATTTGGAATTAGGGGATTAATTTTATACATTCATCACTGTTATAAAAATACCTGTGTGTATCCAATTTCCTGTTTTAACCGAGGCCGTTATAAATGGACTCGACTATACCCATACTCAAGACTCACTTGTCACTAACCTTAATTGGCCCAGATCTTTCTACTTGTCTACCTTCATTTACATTCCTCATTTTGACATTAGAATCATTAAATGCTTTAGAATCATTATCATCCTGAAGAGTTGCCGTTCTTAAGTGATATTTTAGGTTTGTGCATGTACAGTCGACTCCGCTTAATTAACTCGATGTTGGCGGGGGAGAGAAAAAAGATCAAGATATCGGTCCGTTGTTCAAGTTAACCGTTGAACCTGATTTTAAGGGGATATTATAATGCCGGCAAGGGTCTAGAATCTAGATTGACGCCACAAACTGAAGTTGGTTGGAGTCCACAATCACTGGGCCGGCCAGGTGTTCGTTAAGAAAATAATAGCTTGGCCTACATGAAGCCAACGTGTATGATGCTGTCTCAGTTATGATTAAGAACACACATTTTAGCTTTGTTTTTTCCACAAAGCATGGCATGTGATAGTGAAGCATAGGAGGAGACATCTCTGGCATAGGGTAAGTCTAGCTAGATCTATGCAAGCTGGTTGGTCTCATAGTCTCAGGCAAAGAATGTCTAATTTTTCTTTATATTTCTAGTTCTAGGCCAGCTGGTTGGTGTCATTTGGTACACGTCTATATATTATGATTCTACACAGTTATAGTGTCATCACCAATCCAACCCCCTCCTCCCCCCCCCCCTCTCTCTCTCTCTCTCGCTTTCTCTTAGCAGACTATTGTAGACTAAGCCTGGGGCTAGGCCTTCATGTAGCCATTATCCGGTCTCCTCTGTACATGAAGTAGGGCCTACAGGTACATAGTGGGGTAGGCCTATACAATTTTGTGATCAGCCATAGAACTAGGACGACTGACTGGCATGGTACTGGTAGCACCGCTTGGTTCAGAAAAAAAAATCAACTTATCTGTTGGATTTTTCTATATGACTTGTATAAATGGGGCAAAGAAATCACATCAGGTCAAGCGTTTCAACACTTAACTTGATGTCAAAATAACCGTTGTGTTTTAATAGACATTGTACTATGGTGGGAGTCTGTTCCAAAGAAAAAGATCAAGTTATCTGAAAATCAAGTTAAGCGATGTCGAATTAAGCGGAGTCGACTGAACCTGTTTTGTCTAGGGATGAAAGAATATCTTTGACATGTAGAAAAAAATTTTTTATGACGGTTTGACACAACATGTATAGTAAAAACATTGCTTCAACAAGGGAAGAAATAAAGAACTGAAAACAATTTTAATTCAACATTCACTTATATTTTAAATTTCTTCTTAAATATCTGTAATGCAGTCGGTAATATTGCAATATATAATCAATCCAATGATTTATAAAGCACATTATGTTTCAGAAAAAGAGCCTTTTTGAGTTTTGTAATCACGATTAGACTTCTTTTGTTTAGTTTCTTTTTTCTTTTCTTTTTTTTTTTCTTTTTTAAATTGCTATTGTCCAGACCTGATCTAGTTTTATGATATTTATGGTGAATCAATTTTTTTTCCTCCACAGTTTAGAATAAATCATGTTACTATTCTAAGTTATGCTTTGAAATCCTTTTCAAATTATAAGGAGGATATTTCATAACATTCTCATTTTTTTTTTTTTTTTTTTTTTTTTCCTTTGTGAAGGTAAAATGAAACTCTTCAAATGGTCATTTTAAGCTTCCTCATTTTACATTAGTATCATATTTCTTAACTCATTTCAGGGACGCTTACGAGAGGGGATCCTGTCAACTGAGATAGCGATTCAAAAGATAAATGAGCTTGATCTTTTCAGTCACAATGAAGCTGTTGAGGAGGTCTCCACGACTGATTTAAAGTTTGTTATAACTTTTCATCATTTATCATAAATTTATATGTTACAGAAATGTGAAATAATTTTGTTGTTTTCATATTTTTAAGTGGGAATGTAGGCTTGGGTTTGTTTGTTATTTGTAAACTAAAAATTGTGGCTGTTGAACAAGGTAACACAAAAACATTTGAAGTTGCATAAAAATTTCACTACTCTTATCAATCTTGAATCGACCAAGGATGGCCAATAGCCCTAGCTAAAGCAGATTACTAAAAAGACCCTCAGACCTGTTTAAATTGTATACACAACAAATTCTTTGTTTTCCTTCTTCTAGTTTTCCACAATTTATAATGAAACTCACTCATTTTTTTTCAGACCATCTTCTAAAACAGTAAAAAGAACTTTTGCAAATTTTATTTACTTTTATGTTTTATACATTTCCTAAGAAAAAATATCAGCAAAAGTGTTGTCAATATCTTATGGGAACACAATGCAGAACATCTCTCTATTTGCTTTTTTGTATCTAAGTCACACACATAAATAGGCAAAGTTTCGTAACAATTCTTTTAAAAATAGAAGTGAAGACAGAAATAGTAGTACATGTATACCAAACTGGACCTGAAAATTACATCATGATAAATTCTAGCTTTGTAAGCTTCACTAAAACACAGGTTGGAGTGTACATGTTCAAATAGACTCATGGACTCATGCTGTCTTCTTTGCTTGGATTTTATATTTGTTGTTTGGTTGGTTGGTCGGTTGTTTTGTTTGAGTGTTTCTGCAATTGCTGGCTTAATTACTTTCACTTGTATTTTACACACACATTTCTTTAGGATGGCATTTACCTGTTTATTTTATCATTCATAATGAGGTAATTGAGCAAGGAATATTCTTCAGTTGTCATTGCTCAACGATAATATTATAGAAAAATGGCTGTGTTTTGTATCTGTAGTGATATTTCTGTCATTTTAGCCGCACAACCCAACACTTTCTATCATCATGAAATATCAAAAATCAATCATTTATGCTTCTTTGGGTTATTTTGCTGCCAAATTGACAAACAGGAATGATTATGCTAGTGAGTGGAAAATTTATGGGAACAACAAGAAATTAAAATCAACTATTTATCATGAAAATTTGATTTTCAGTCCCCTCCCAACACTCACCTCAATTCACTTACACATAACATATGTATACAGGTATGATAAATGAATGAATTTCCCAATGTGATATTGATGAAATTGTTGTATAATAATACCTATAATGTGCACTTTAATTGTTCACATTTTATGCTTTACTTTACGTTGAAATGAACAGAGTGCTTATGATAAAGTATGATGTCATTTACAGGATTTGTAATGTATTTCACTGTTTAATTTAGTTCAGTCCATCCTTTTTTCCAAAATCAATAGTGCTTATTATTTTCATAATCTATCTTTCATCAAGGTACATGATGCTGTCAGCTTTCTTGGCCCATTTTTCAGGTCTAAACACTCATATGTCTCGTTGTGACGCAGTTAAAAAATCAAAGGTATGTACTAAAAATGTATTAAAAGAGCAAGGTAAATACAGTAGTTACCGCCTCATTTGACAGTGGTCCGGAATCAGCAAAAACGTCCAATTAGACGAAGCATCTAGTTAGGCGAATCATCCAGTTAGCCAAAATGATAGGATGAGAGGGGCGATAGTCCATTAATGTGTATTCATCTTGGACCAAAAGCAGTGGGATGACTGGCGAAGGCAATGACAGACATATTAGACAGGGAGAAATAACCAGATACATGGAAACATGCCAAGGTTATAGCCATCCTCAAACCAGGGAACTGGCAACAAACCCATCAAGGTATAGAACGATCTTACTACTCTGCCGCCTTCTACAAACCACTGGAGAAAATCATACTCAAAAGAATAACACCAAAGTTAGAGATAACCATCCCAGCAGAACAAGCTGGCTTCCGAGAAAACAGAAGCACCATTGAATGAGTGATACCGCTCACCTCTCTCTTTGAGACTGGATTTGAAACAGAAGACTGGCATAGTGGTAGTTGACCTACCTGCGGCACATGACACAGTACGGACAAGAGGCCTGATGTTAAAACTGACAAAGATCCTGCTGAAAAAAAACTGCAGAAAACTTCTCAGGCTCCTCTCTCTAATGGTTTGGCCCAGAAAATTTCATGTGGTGCTTGGCAGATCAAAAGGTAAAGTAGAAAGGATAAAGAATGGAGTGCCACAAGGATCAGTACCTGCACTATCCCTCTTCAATGTCTACACGTGTCATGCCCAACGCAGCATCAATGAACCTGGGATATGCTGATGATTGGGCTTGGATACACCAATCAAAGTCGTGGAAAGACCTTGAAACAACACTCAGTCAAGATGCCTCCTAAATGAAGGCCCACTTTCACAAATGGTATTTGAAAATGAACACAACAAAAACATTGTCAACAGTTCTACAACACAGAAGTGCAAATAACCCTAAAGATACAGATTGAAGGAACAGAAATACCACCAGACCCAAACCCAAATTATCTTGGTGTAACCTTGGACCAACACCTGACCTACAAGAAACACCTTGAAGGAACATCAAGAAAAATTGGTAAAAGAAACTGCATAGCTTACCGGAACAACTTGGGGAGCATCACAGATCGTGTTACGCACATCCAGTGTTGACAAGTGCACAGACAAAGCTTGTTGAAACAAAACTGAGAGACTCCATGGAATTGTGACAGGCGGCTTAAAATCAACCCCCAAACAATGGCTCTCCGTCCTGAGTGGAATTGCACCACCACACCTCAGAAGAGAAGAAATCAGACAGATGGACTGAGTGGGCAAAGCAGGATACAAGTATGCCCTTGCAAGGAATGTACAAAGACAGCCCCTCACAATCAAGGCTCAAATCAAGATCACCATTTTACCTCCCTAGAAGAAGTACTTCGACATCAATGAGGCATGGAACGACGAATGGACTAAAAATATGCCACCAGGAGGAGAAACCACAGGAGACCCCACTGAAAGAGTCTCGGGCTTTAACGAGAAGAGGAAATACTGGGTAGCCGCTAACAGGCTGAGGACAAGATATGCGAGAAAAGGAGCAAACATGCACAAATGGGGACTCAAACAATCATCCATGCGCCCCAAATGCCAGGTGGCCGTAGAGAGCACAGGCCATCTTGTCCTCAGCTGCCCCGCCACAAACTGGAAGAAAGCTACAAAAGTGTACATAACTACACAGACACATTCATATCCTGGCTGGACACAACTTGAAGGTGTGACGCCACACAATACTACTACTACTAATGATCACACCATCTCAGGGTGTGTTGCATTTCATGAAAAGAGTGAGCCACCTTCACTTATTAAATTGTCTTGTCAAACAAAGAAAACTCTGGGACTCTGTCAGAAGACCAAGGAAAAGAAAACAGAGAATCATTGTTTCAGTGTGCTGACCAATCAGAGGGATGTCCATATTATTACGTAGGCTTGGTCCAACATGCGACATATTAAGGGCAAGACCAATGTGTCGAAGAGGGAGTCACATGACGCTGGGATGAGATATGATTGGCCAATAACCACGTCATGGCAAAGGTCTAGGAAGTGTGTTGCATGTTTGAGAACTGTCATGTCCTGTAGCAGTTTTTGACACCTTAGCTCTGTATTAAGGTTCCCAGCAGGTCTGGAAATCTGGAAAAGGTCTGGAATTTGTTAGTTGGTTCAAGGTCTGGAAAAGGTCTGAAATTTTCGCATTTTGCCTTTACCGATGCAAGTCAGATTTTGTTTCGCAGCAATTCCGAAATCACGTAATTCGGTATTTTTAATTTATATTTCGCCAAGGCTCGTTCCAAGATTTTAATTCATAGTCCTTAAAATTTGTTTAGTCCCAGTATCGATGTTTTTTGAGTAATCGAGTATCCATATTCCGATTATTCCTCTTTTCCATTTGTTATTTTCTGCCCCAAGGTAGATCTACTATTCAATCGATACTGTATTAAAAGAAATACAGTAGTTGCCGCCTAAGTGGACGTTTCACCTTAGTGGACGTTTTTTTAGTGAAACGGTATTTTTATTATCAAAATCACCCCTCTAATTTGACGGTCCAAAACCAAAATTTCGGCTAATTGGACGTTTAGATTCGGGAAAAATGATTTGACCAACAATATTGAAATGTAAGCAAGGGCCATGAAGAAACCAAATTTGCGTATCAATAGGCCATTGTGCCCCAGGGTGTTTAACATAAGGAAAGGGGGTCTGGCAAGGGTTTATTGGCGGGTACTGGTCCAGGTTTGAATACAGAGCAAAGGTGTCAAAAACTGCTACAGGGCACGACGGCTCTCAGGCATACAACATCCTGCCTGAGCCTACGCAGTGACATTGTTGTTGGCCAATCATATCTCTTCCCTGTGTTTAAGTGACCACCCCCTCAACACATCGGTCGCGCGCTTGCTATATTGTATGTTGGATCAAGCCTAGGTAATAATACGGCCATCCCACTGATTGGTCAGCACACTTAGACAATGATTCTCTGTTTCGTTTTGCTTGGTTGCCTGCTAGAGTCCCGGTGTTTTGTTTACTCGACAGGGCAATTCGACATGGGAATGTAACTCCCTCTTTTTGTGACATGCACAACCCCTTTGATGGTGTGCCCAACCATGGACTATCGCCCCTCTCACCCTGTCATTTAGGCTAAATGGGCGTTTCGCCTAACTGGACATTTTGCCTAATTGGACGTTTTCGCTGCGTCCCGACGACCGTCCAATTAGGCGGTAACTACTGTACATGTAAAACCATTCCTCCTCGATATCGACACAGTCAGTGGAGATGGCACTGTCTCGCCAAAGCTTCCCTTTTTGGGAGGCAGAATTTATTCTATTGGAGAAGAGTTACAGGGAACAAAGTAGAGGCCTCGAATCATCCTGCCTTTTTTCTCGCCCAGGCTTGTGGTGCTTGATCTAAGCCCCCTTAAAACGCTGTCTTTAGATGGGGTCGAAATTGGGCACCAGCTTGCCACACAGGTGTTCACTGGTGACCAGAAATGGCGCTTGAACTGGACATAGATTCATAATCAGCAATCCGAAACTAACAAAACCCACGCGTAGGAATACTGAAAAACGCCTAATAAACAATTTCATTAAAAAAATTAATTCAATAAAAACATTAAGTTGACAGGTCGGTTGGCACAAAAAAGCATGCGAGTTCCAACACATCTCTACCTGCAGTAAAAACTATATTTTAGTGCAGCTTATTTCATTGCTACATGTACATCCCTAATGGACACCGACCAAACAATTAAGTTTGTTGTACCGTAGTTGTTGGAAAAAGACCTTTTATTCATGACAAAGCTGACCCACGGCACATCACGGACATCATCTTCAATAGTAGAAAACAAAACAGAGGATGCTTCTATATAGACTGTAATTATCACAAGAGAGACTTGGAGGGTAGGTGCGATCTCCACTCTGTTTCTACCCCTAGGCACCGAGTAGCCCTTTTTTCCTTGCAATTTTATGGTAACAGTTTTGGAGGGTAGTGCGATCTCCACTGTGTCATAGATGTGGTGCTCACTGATGCGGTTGATTTCAATTCTGTTCTGTGTTCTTTTTTCTTCATCCAGGAGTATAATCACAGTTAGATATCGTGATTAGATCTAGATAGATCGAGAGCTAGATCTAGATCAATATCTAGCACGTTCAACTTTTAGTTTTAGATCTGAATAGTGATCTGTTCATCGTCCATTCACCTATGCACCTCCGTCAAATTAGATGATCTATAACCAGGCCTGTCAGTTTTCAGGCAATTTCCTGAAGTCAGGCAATGTCATGAAATCAGGCAATGTCATACAAACTAGAATTGTAATACATGTAGTTAAAATAAGAACAAAGCAATTTTATTAAAAAGAAAATCCCGATGTGAAACAAATCTGATTCTATATTATTGTGTTCTTTTACAACCATTGTCCGTCCGTTGAACAGTTGTCCTGACCCCATGCCCCATGGTGTGTCTTAATGTTATGATGCATTTTTTTCCCCTAGAAGAAAAAGGTAAGAACATCTTTGAGAGTTAGTCCTAAATGAAAATATGACAAGCCAGTGTTTTGATAAACTTTGTCTACTTACGTAATAGAACTCTTCCATATATCACTTAGGTAACGTCACTCTCGTGATCAATATCTGTGTATTTTTTTGTCGACGAAAAATTTCAGGCAAGTTTTTTATCAGCCACTGACAGGCATGTATAACGTATGCCAAAAATGTTTTTTTAATGAATGTGCAAAGGATGTGCCATTTAGGTCTGGTTATGTTTAAGAAAAATTGCAGGGAACGCGTCATTTGGGTCTGGAAAATGTATTGTAAAGGTCTGGAAAAGATCTGGAATTTTTTTTGGTAGGATGCCCTGGGAACCCTGGTCAGTACAGTGCCCACTGCTTATAAGAACACATCGGTTACAAGAACGATTTTCCACCTTGCAGAATACTTTCTTATTTATTTCCATCGGTCATAAGAACGCAACATCGGATATAAGAACACCTGGTGATCACAGCTTCCTCGGTAAAACCTTCTTCAATACCATAAAGTTGTATCAATTTTGCCCCCAAGTAATTGAAAGTTTAAAAATTCTCATGATGGCACCTGAACACAAACACATGGAGGCATTTTGACTATTATGTTAGGTGATAATGTAGCACTGGCCTGTCACCCCCGACATTACCTCCCACCCTTGCAAGCCAAAGCTAGTGATGACATCACATGAGACAAATTAACGACTTAACAATCGACATCTGTGTCGGGATCCCGTGCGTTCTTGGATGAGGACTATGAGATAGCCAGGTAAACAGGTAAGGAGAAAAGCAATGGCAATAAACGAGTGACAGGGTGTAGGGTTGGGTCACACTATTGTCTATTGTTTGGTCAGTTTCGCGATACACTTACATGTGAATTATTTTATGCGATTAGGAATGTCTGCACAATCAAATCAGTATTGGCACCCACAGCCTTCTGGGTATATAATGATAGTACAGCCACTCCTTCATAGTGCTTAACAGACCTTGTTTCCTTTCCCAGAGTGAACATCGGTTACAAGAACACATCGGATATAAGAACACTTAAGCTCCTGATTTGAGGTGTTCTTATAAGCGGTGAGCACTGTATTCATATCTGTACCTGTCCCCACCAATAAACCCTTTCAGACCCCCTTTCCCTACTCCAAGTACCACAAGGTTGGATTCTTTATGGCCCTTGAATAAATTTGAAAGTTGATGGTCAAACCATTTGTCCCAAAACTAAACGTTTAATTAGCCGATTTTTTGTTGTTTTTGGCCTGCCTAATTAGAAGGGTGATTTTGATAATAAAAAAAACTGTTTCACTGAAAAAATGTCCACGAAGGAGAAATGTCCATCTAGCTAGAGTCCAATTAGGAGGTAACTACTGTAAATGTCTAGACATTGTTGTTGGGTTTGGGTTTTTTTTTTTTTTTTTTTTTTGTTTGTTTAGGGTTTTTGATTCTTTTTAATCATTTAAGTATTTTTTGTATTCATCCTAAAATTAAATACTTTCACTTTTTTATATAAATATATTGATTCTAGTTTTATGGGGCTGTCGAAGTAACCGTTTTTTCCTCAAGATTTGTTTAATCCCTTCATCTTTTCTTTCCATTAAACAATACTAGTTTCTGGGTTTTTTTTAAGATGTGTTATCAAGACTTTATCAGACTTTGCAACTCTTATGGTATTACTGAGATAAAGTTGGAAAATGAAAGTGAAGGGGAAGGTGATGAAAAGGAAAGCCCCAAAAAAGTGTCAAGGTAACCTCATTTGAATTTCATTTATACATATATTTTTTCTTCGTCAAAGGCAATTATTTATAATGTTATCATTGTAATTTTAAATTGAATGAAATATGCATATAGTCAACTATGCTTATCTTGTCAGGTATTTGAAAAAAAGATCAAGATATCCATTATTCAGGCTTGCCAACCATTATTCTGGCTTGCCAACCGTCCCTATTTGGAAGGGACAGTCCCTATTTTGCAGTTTGACAAAAATAAAAAAAAAGTAAAAAATGATGTCAGAGATTTGCGTACCTAGAGATCCAGTTGAAATTTGACTACAAAACGTATGCAGTCTACTGATCCTGAAAGCAGGTATTAGTATTGTCAAATCGTAGGCCACATCCTGTCACAGAGTATCCGATTTGAAACAGGAAAGAAAAGAATTGCTAGGTCTATAGCAGTTCATTCATGTGCAATCGAGCAGCCTAATCTAGTCTTCAAGGAAGGGGGGGGGGGGGGTGATATCCTTGCCTCAATGTCAGGGGGAGGGCAAAGCCCCCACCCCAGGACCGCGCTTCATTACCAGTCTTCACCCCCTGCATGTCCCTACTTCAATATTGACTTGGCTGGCAAGTCTGCATTATTTAACTTAACCTTTTGGCAGAATGTGCACATAGTCAATATTAAAATTTTTAGTAGGCAATCTTGACAGCTATCATGATGTCAATGCTTTATTTGTGAAATATGTTTTGTGTGGCTTTACCAGATCTCCAGAGACAATCACATTGATGTAAAATCTACATGTGTTTGGTCTTTTTTTTTTTTTTTTTTTTTTTTTTTTTTTTTTTTTTTGTTAATTTGCTGTTATTGGTGTTTTGTTGGGTTTTGTTTTTTTTTTTGCCTGCTAGGATAGGATCATATTGTTTGTTGCTGTTGTTGCAACATAGAAAGAAAATATTTTGGCTTTGATTGAGGGGGCTGTTACTGGACTTCTCAAACTTACTCAGTTTTGTGGTTGCAAAAACAGTAATGCTCTTTTGTAAAATCTGAGTAAAACGTGAATATTTTGTTGCAAAAACTACTTGCCTAACTTCTCTTATATTGGGTGGGTTAAAAAAATGGTGTAGGAATTTGGACGGCTATAACATGTAAACTATGAAGCAAAAATTATTGAAAATTTGCACATTAAAGAAACGGTCCTATTTGTCATTGCATACCAAATTTCACAAGAATCCATTGAGTGAATGGATTTTTAAATAATCTATTTTAATGTTCTTACTGTTTTGTGTTAATTTTTGAAGTTACATGAAAGATAAAGTCAGTGGCGATTTCATCTTCTAGGCTCAAGACCGTGTTGATTCTCAATTTAGATCTAGGACTAGATCTGGATCTAAATCTAGAGCGTAGATCTAAAGCTTTAGGTACCTGTATAGACCTACAATTCAGGTTGGATCTTTGAAGAATGTGATACTATCAGGTACAGGAAAATATTTGATTCAAATTCACTTGTAAAAATGGATTAAAAGATGGTAAATTCTGTTTATAATATAATTGATCTTTTCCCAGTATAAATGTTCTATGACAGTCATCTTTAGTCGTCTGCTCTCGTAATTCTGAGTATCGAAGTGCGAATTTGTCATTAAATTTTTGGGTCTATCAACCATCAATGTCTAGCCATGAGGCTGTCAGCAAAGGAAATCTTTGATGTTTGGTCCATTGATAGCATCAAACTTAAAATTCGATCTCTTCTTGATTCCTTTATGGATTTATATCATATTCGTCACATTAACGTAAAAATACTTTTTCTGGATCTATGGCAAATTTCAATATACAGTCAAACCTGCCTTAGCAGTCACCTGTCCATAACGGCCACCTGTACTAACGGACAGTTCTCTGTGACCCCCTTGATTTTTTCCTATATTTTTAACCTGTCCAAAGCGGTCACCTGTCCAATGCTGCCACGGCCAGCCATTTTTTTAGAAAAATGCGTTCACATCACCTGCTCATAACGGTCACCTCTGCTTAGGATACTGAATTTGTTATGGCTTACCGCCTGACTCTTATTAGTCCCCAATCAAAGCCTGGAAATATGGAAGTGTAGGCTTATCGTAGCTAGACATATTCTAACGTTACATAAACGTAAGCGTCGGCTAGACACGGCCAAGGTGAAACTATAAACGTGGCAGACCTCGTCTGCCTTTGCCTAGATTGCCTTTTGACGGCCATGGCGAATGATAATCTTTGAAGATGTCTACCACCACAATCAGGGGTGAAATGAGTATGTGTACATGTACCTTGGTTAACAACTTTGTCCCTGTCCTGGGAAAAAGAAGTGTACGATTGCATAACAGGAGGCATCTCATCCTTCATGTTATGCTTTGCTAATGGTATTGGTCATAAGGCGCTATGAGCACATAAAGTGAATATTGCGTCAAATAGAAGATATCTTCCTTTTTTTTTTTTAAGGGAGGACAGTGCCAGGGTGTAATACGAGATGTCGCAAGCTCTACGCAGAGTTTGCTTTGCATTCCTGTTACTTTTCTAGTTGCCATTCAATTTTGGCTTGTTTTGTTTTGTCCTCTCTTTTTTCTTTTTTTTTTTTTTGGGGGGGGGGGGGGGGGGGGGGTCCCTTTCCCCAACGCCCACCTGTCCATAACGGTGTCACATTTTTGTGTGATCTTAGGTGACCGCTATGGGCAGGTTTGACTGTACTCTGTAAACTGGATTGGGGAGTAAAGGGCATCAAAGTTCCTACGCCATTTTTTAACCCACCCGTTATAGTAAACACATTGAATGTTTTCAGCACTTTTTATTTGGGTATACAGTGGTCTCCGGGTAAGAGAGACCGGTCCATGAGTGACAAAAAAAGCGGCCTCTTAGACGGACGGCCTCTTAGATGTGGTTCATGGGAGGTAACTGGTCACACTATATTAGGCCTACAATGTAGTACATCTACGTAGGCCTAGTCCCATCCCCATGAGTCCAGTGTTTACACAACCCTCATTGATTGGCTGAAACTTTAAACCTATGAAAAAAATTCAATAAACAACCAATCATGGAAAACCCACACGCAGACAAAGTCCGAGACGATTATATACGCACCCCCAACCCGCAATCACTGGAAGCATGTGTACAGAGGTAGGGGAATGCATTTATGATCTATCTAGACACTGCATAACATCTGACGTAATGGCATGCGGGGTACACTGATCACAATGGATCAGCTGTCAACACCTTGCCACTAACTGACGGCTGGTGTTTCCTGAATGACATTTAAGTAGGCAACAATAAATGTGCGTGTATCACAGTTGAGCATGTTCATTATGGTGCTGACAACCGTTGCATCTTCTCACTACATGCATATAGAAGTAATTTTAAGGACAAATGAAATGAATTATTCCTCAAAGAATTTGGCCATGTGAAAAAATGCGGCCTTTTAGGCAAACTATGGGTATCTGGACCGGTCCCTTAGGGGTGACTTTTAAAGAGAAAAAAATCGGTCACACTGGAATAGCAGCTTCTAAGGAGAACCAGCCTCTTTGATGGCAGTCTCTTACATGGTGACCACTGTATATGATTTCTGACTTTTCATGAGTCTATTCATGTTATCTTTCATGTATCAGAGGATTTTGTTCACTTTTGAGATTGGTTGATGAAAAGGTTGATGAACATAACAGCACAAAACATATATATTTTTGCCATATCAGTATCAGAGTAATTTTTTTTTTTTTTTATCTTTGTTCATTCAACTCAAGAAGCCAAGATCTCAATGCAATGGCATCCCAAAGAAATGACAAGATACAACGATTCAAAAAGAAGAAAGGGATTGAAACAAAAATAACAGAGTTGAAAGCATTGGTCGACAGAGAACATGTGGATGATGAAGTCAAGGTTGGCATTAAGAAAGAAAATATTCAAGATGTATTTATAAAAGTTTTGAGAGATACAATCGGACAATTAAAATAACAATTTGTGAATTCTAGACTCTGCTTTTTTTGTTCTCTTCATTTTTCTTTGAGATAGTTTCTTTACATATATTATATGATGCATATTATTGCATAAATTTTATGTTGACTTATTTTTTCACCCTTAATTTGTACTCTTCTTTCTGGCAGAGAGAATTCTACTTGACACAAATCAGGCATTGGGCCTGTGTAGCGCTTGATGAAATTGATAACTGTAATCTTGAACTGCAAATGTTGGCCCACCGAGATGCACTGCAGCATGGAAAAGTTCCTCCTGAGAAGCCATCTTCCAAAAAGCCAAAGGTAATGGGGATGGTTGCACTCGATCTTTCAGTCCAGAATGGATTAGGTCTTTACAAAGTGGGACTTCCTTTACTCTACATTGTTTCAAATCGTTTCAAATTATGGAAAAGGAATTTATGTTTAGATTGATTCTCATAAAGCACTTCATAATGAATATAAGAGAAAGACGTAGGCATATAAAGGTCTCCAATGATGATGGATGAGCTCGAGCAAGTCAAAGCCTGATGTGCCAGAGACATGCTACACATAACATAGGCCTGTTGCACTGAGGTCATTCACTCAGTTGATTACTGGTAGTGTGGTTTAAAAAAAAAAGATTTTCTCTAGATGTCAGGGGATATGGATCGATGAAAAGCTTCAAATACAATTGTATGAAAAGCATGATTGCTCAATGCAACCTTTGCATACTGTAGACAGAATAATACCCATGTGTAAAAAATTATTTCTGACAATTGTGTTATTTACAAGTTTTGCTTGTTGTTGTCGAATTGTGCTTTTCACAGCTTAGAGGTTGTAAAGACTTTTATTGCCCTTGATCTTTGTATTAATTTCAATTTTTACTCTGCAGAGTATGATATATTTACCATTTCAGCCATTCCGTCCGTTTATCCTCACGAAGACTGACCTCCAGAAGAAAGTGTTCGGTGCTGGCTACCCATCTGTTGCTACCATGACTGTGGATGAATTTTATGAACAGAAATTGAAGGAAGGCACTTTGTCAGAGTCAGTTCATGGAGGGTAAAAAAAGAACAATGATAAAGAATTCTACAAAAATAAAATATTGTTACCATTTCAGTAGTCACAGCCAAGTTTTGTGCTGACAGGTTGCACAGTTTGCCATGTTGCATGATTTTCCCATGTAACAGATTTTAATTTCTCACTAATCGCATGGCCAGTTTGTATATGGCTTGCTTCGCTTCGGCAAGTTGCAACAAAATTGCATGTGTCCCATGCCAGTTACAGTTTTAATTTTATTTGGTCAAACTCATGGGGTTTGAAGGAGAGTAAAAAAAAAAAAAAAGAGGAAATAGAAGTCAGGGATCACAGTTTTCCGCGGATCCACGAAATTCCGCGGTTGCGAAAATTTCCCGAAATCCGCTCCGCGGTCGTCGGTGGTCGCGGCCTCGCGGTTCGCGGAGAGTGGGCCGCAGATGAGCGCGGGGCTACACTGAACAAGCAAGTAGGCCTTAGGGAAGACCTTGTGTTAACTCTTTGACTACTTAGAGCCGATATATCGACATGGGCACGATTTAACTCTTTGACTACAATTCGCCCATATGTCGGGATGAGCATATTCGTGCTCATAACGATATACGGGCATATTGTAGTCAAAG
>JBCJKF010092383.1:0-10502 GCA_039654545.1 Plocamopherus ceylonicus
TATCCCCTGGAGACAAAGATGTCATCAAGGGCATCAATGTGAGAATTCACAACATCATGACTGAGTTCAGCAATAATCCTCAAAAGAATCAGAGAAGAGACCGGAAAAGACGTTGAACTAAATGCACTCAAAGAAACAGTCTACACTGGATGGCCAGAGAAATCCAGGACGTGCAAGTATTATGCAAACCATATTGGAACTTTAGAGACGAAATTAGTCTCGAGGAAGGATTGCTAATGAAAAGCAGGAGGATAATAATGCCAAAGAAGATGAAAGGAGAAATTCTACAAACGTTGCATGAACCTCACTTGGGAATAGAGAAAACCCAACTCAGAGCAAGGAAAGCTGTCTTCTGGAGAAACATCAATAAAGACATAGAGGAAGTAACAAAAGAATGTCATACAAGCCAGGTATATCAAAACAGCCAGAAGAACCGCTGATCCCCACGGAAATCACTCCAAGACCATGGCATACAATAGGAACAGACCTATTTCACCTGAAAGATAGAGAATACCTTCTGGTTTCTGATTACTTCTCTAAGTACCCAATTGTGAGAAGAATCCCCAAAGGCGAATGCACAAGCAGTAAAATCGTAACATTCACCAAACAAATCTTTAGTGAGCAAGGCATCCCAGAGATCAAATGGTCAGACAATGGACCACAGTTCAGCGGAACGGCATACAAAGAGTTCAAAACACAGTGGGGTATCAAACATGAAACTAGTTCGGTTTTATTGAAAGTCAGGTTAAGACTGTAAAACGCACCCTCGTGAAAGCCTTTGAAACCAGAGCGGATCCATACATCGCACTACTAGCCTTGAGAACGACACCAATAGACCACAACGTTCCATCCCCGGGACAAATGCTTTTGGGCAGAACACTCAACGATGGATTGCCTAGAAAACCACCAAGAAATCCGAGTACCCTAAACATCATCAACGGATTAGAAAAGAGACAGCAGGCACAAATTTACTACCACAACAAGAATGTCCACCATCTACTACCACCACTCTCACCTGGACAACCAGTAACATTCCAAAATCAGTCAACAAAGAAATGGGAACCTGCTGTAATCGTGAATGCACACCAGAGCCCCAGATCCTACAACATCGGAACACAAGATGGATCTGAATTGAGACGAAACAGGAGCCATCTTCGTCACATCCCCGAAGAGTGGGAATCCGAAAAATCTTTCTACCAGGGTATTCCAATAGGACCACCAAATGGTCAACCTGATGCAATGGAAACAACGAAGAGACATGTCAAACCCTCGAGTTTACATGTTACCAACCAGGAAGCACACGAACGTGCACCTGTGTGTGGAGACAACATGTCTGCTTCAATAGACACTAGAATAAATCTCTTAAAGATATAATGCATACATTACATGTGTATGTATTTCGTAACAAAATTAGCTGCTCACATAAAGACTGGAAACATTTATAGTGCATTCCAAGAATTCTATAGCATGTGAGGAACTATATAACCTTTTCATAATAATATAAAGGGGTACTTCTGTTGAAAGAGAAATAAAAAGAAAGGAAGAGAATTTTTTTCTTTTAACACGGAACATTGTGAATAAGGGGTTAATTCTATTATATATATATATATATATATATATATCATATATATATAATATATATGTTTGTCGTTTTTGGGTTGTTTTTTTTAACAAAGGGGATGTCATGATAATGCTTCTATTCTTAATGTTATGTCATGATATTAATTAGCCCACTTGAAACACTTCGTTGATATTGACCCCTGACTGGTGACGTCACTTTGGCGTGCTCCCGCTTGTCTTGGAATAAAAACATCATGAGTTCGTTGTCTAAAAAACTACTCGAGTCCTCTTGCTTGATTATGTTATGTCTATGTGGCGTACCAAAGTATTAAAGAATATTACAATGTGCAGCGTCATGAACGAGCAAGCTAAGGTGCTATGGAAGTATAATTTACTATTGCAATTATTATTATTATTACCATATATGGATATATACATATACGCCTACCTATCTAAAATTGTGATCAAGGCTGTAGTTTACACTGACGCAAGTTACATGGCATGCAATACAGGCAACAAATATTTGCATAGGCAGAATTTGACGTGAACAGTCAGCAACTTTCACTATCAGAAATGTCAGAACAGCTTGAACAAGATACAAGATCTACATCTAAATTTGGATGAAGAATTATGACACGGATTTACAGAGTTGAGAGAGCATGTCTTTTTTTTTTTCCCAATTGACCAGAAAACAGGAAAAGGAAAGACAGAAGACCATGCAACAGGCTATTGTCTTTGCCACAGAACAATGTGTCGTGATGTCTGAGAATTAAAAAAAAAAAAAAGAAATTTCATTTTTAGCCTAGTCTTCAGAATAACAATAGAAGGCTTTTGGCCTCAAAGATACTAAGTTCGTCCAATACTTCCATCCCTAGAAAAAAAGCAAGAGTAAGCAACAGTAAATATATGTATTAGGGAAACAAATTGCTACACAGTAGCAAATGAGGACCATAGGAAAATTATCCAGTGTATTTAGACAATTTTTTTAAACGTGTCTCTTATTTTTATCAGAGACCTTTCACTTACTCCTCACGGTGGTTTCAAAGCGGTAAAGAAGAGGACTAGAGAATGAAACAAAGTTTACAGACATGCTAATGACAAAAAGACGCAACCTTTTGGTTACAAACATTTTTAATATAATAATAACTAATACATTTCTGCAAGCTGCCCATAGAAATAAGCAGTTATCCTAAAAAAAAATTGAATTGATCAGTTATCTCAAGAATTCCTTCCCCGCTTCAGTCGTCTAGAAAAAAAAAGAAAAAAAAAAAAGGAAAGTCGAAGGGCCGAGCAGAAATACACCACTGACCTTCTTTTTGTTATAGCAGTATGTCAACCTATGGGTTAAAAATTGGGAAAAAAGAAGAGAAAGAAAAAAAAAAGTAAAAATCCACGGCAATCAACTACTTCATTATTTTGAACAAAACTGTCCAAAGTCCAAGAAAATAAAGATGAAGCAAACTAGAAAACCAGGAAATATACAGCCTTCATATACAACAATCACTGGACATAAACAGATTGGAATGGAAGCTCACACCTCGTCACCAGGCATTGCACATAAAAAGGGAGGTAAATATTACATCTGAAGCTGGGTGGGAGTCTTGAGAAAAACAAGAACAAAAATATATATAATGAAAAAAAACAACAAAATTAAAACAACACTGGCATTATACAGGTATTGTAAAACAAATAGGTCCTATCTTCACATCTTCAATATCCTATGCTTGAAATTGATTGATTCAAGAGGGAGGGAAAAAGAAAATGCACATACTATACATGATCTAAACAGCTACCAAAAAAATTAGAAGAATTGATACATGCTGCGCATGCAAAATAATAATACACAGTTCTTCAGGGTAGAAAAGTTGCAACCATTTATCAAATGGATAACACTGCTGGTCATATAAATCTTAATATCCCCAATTTAGTTTTGCATAAATTGTAGTCTGCTGATGTCCGGTATCAATTACAAGAAGTGTTTGGAATTATCGTTCTTGCCTTTTGCACTTTCGCAGGCAGGTCGCATGCTGGATACGAAGAAGAGAAACTATAAAAATTTCATTCACAGTTTCGTTTCGTTTTAAAACAGTTTTGACCTTTAATGTGTGATATTTATATTAATGACGTTCATTTGAATTGCACACACGTGAGTTGAATCATCTAGATTTGTATTGCATGGAATTTTGACCACGAGCTTGGCTCCTCGGTTCTACGTGACTAGAGCTAGAGCTAGGACTGCTATGGCTGAAAAGAATCCTGAACAACAGATACAAGAACCTAAAAAAGAAGACATAGATCTAGATCTAGCGGATATAAAAAAAACTGTTGCAAAGTTTTGATCAACGTTTAACTATTATCGAGAGACATTCACTTGGAAATTCGGATAACACAACACTAGTACAAGACCCAGTCTTGAAAGTGTCCAAAACGACAGTCCCACTGCCCCACCCTCGGTCTGTGCAGCTGACGTTCAACGGGAGTTCGAAGACATAAGACAGTCAGTGTCTAAAATAATCTTGCCTCCGTATTTAAAAGCACATGATTCTCCGGTCGGAGTTAAGAAAACAAGTCAGCGTTAAAAGTGCTGTCCAAATCAGCGAGGTATATAGAAACAGCTCTCAAACTGCTCGCATCGGTCCCAAAGGACGACGAAACAACAATGTACACCGTTTCTGACAGTTGTGTAAACGCTCTATTTACAACGCTCTCTGCAGCGTCCAATTTCTTACAGAGCGAATATGCAAACATAGTGGTAAAAAGCTCTTTCGACGAAGAAACTTCTCGTCTCTTCCAAAACTTGGAAAACAACACGGCAACATTCTCCGACTCGTCGTTGCAGAATATTAGAATCGCAGCGGAGCTAGCATCGGTTAGCAATCGCCAAAACCAAAATCGACTACAGTTTCAACGCCAACGACCACGCAACTTCAACTGCACACCTAACAGTTGGCGTGGAAGGGGATTTCCCCAGTTACAACGCTCCTCGCCTTCCCCCGCCAACCCTTCAACCCGCGTGATCCACGGGATAATTAAGAATTCATCGTCGGCTAAGCCTATGTCTGGAGTGGAATTTTTTGGAGCCCCTCTTCGTTCACGTATTACGGAGTGGAAAGAACTGTTTCATCAACAACGGTAATCGACTGGATAGTGAATGGAATTACGCTGCCATTTAATCGGCTACCTACAGCAAATGTTCACACCCGCTCTAACAAGATTTTTTCGTGCGCAGAAGAACTTGTTTCTTTATTTTCAATAAATGTATGGAAGGACATCAGCATGACTCAGATTTATTTGTAAATACATTTTTAACTACCTAGCGACATTACCATTTGTCTGCCAACAATAGTAATATATCAAATGTCTGTCAATTGCCAATGTATCAATATTTTTGCATTACCATAAGATAGAAGAACGGTCAGAAAATATCTCAGACAAAAAACACATACACACACATGATGACAATCATCACATCATTCAAACCCCTGAATGATTTATCTTGAAGACTGTTATAGCTGTGAGCAGGAAGACCATGAAATCTGGCCACTTGTTGGAGTAACAACCCCTTGATCCACTGTTGGCATCTTTGAGAGGCGCCTGGCTGACGCTGGTCGTCTCTTCCTCATATCCTGAGTCCACAGGATCCTCTGTAGGAACAATGATTAAAAAAATATATAAGGAGACAGAAGGTGAGACATTTAGTAGTGGCTCTGCAGTAGAGCGTTGGAGAACGGACAGAGATGTCATGAGTTTGAAATGAAAGCTCAGTGACACATGCATTTTTTCCTAAGCAAGAAAATTTATCCCTGCTGCTTTGAATTCCTTTTTATTTTTTTATTTTAAGTCATTAAAATACAGCAAAGATAATGAACACTTCTACAAAGAAATTAAAATAGACAAGACTGAATTCAAAATACTTGATAGCAAAATTTTCACAACACCAACAAGATCAGCCTATCAGCTGTTTAGAAGACTAAAATCAAGATCCACTTCCATCAAAATAAAAAAGGAACAAAGCAAACCAAAAACAAAAAAAAACAAAACAAAAAACAAAACAAAACAAAAAAAGAAAAGAAAAGAAAACCCACCAATGATGTTGCAAGTTGGAAGTGCATCAGGGGTAGTAAAGTGCAGGACAGCTGGCTTACTCTGCAGGTTATTGGCATAAGAAATGACCTTAACTGTGTAGTGCCTTCGTGGCTGCAGAAGCGTCATGCAAGCATCATTCTCGTCCTGAGAGGAACAAAAGTAAAATAAAATAAATTAATAAAAATAATAGTACTGACTTCATTCCTTTTTTTTTTTTTGGGGGGGGGGGGTTGTTGCATGATTAAACAATGATTACTTTTTTGTGTTAAAATGACAAAGGCCATAGGCCATCCCAACGACAGAGCTAGTAGCACTCACTACTGACTCTTTCCTGTGAGTTTCTTGGTAGTTTACTAGATGATTAAGTGCAGTTTGACCTACTGACAATCCATAGGAATTTTAGCATTCAAGGTATTTCTAAAATTCATTAAGTCTGCCCAAGATCCCAGTAGTAAGGAGATTGCAAGACACACATACTATATTTAGTAAATGGTGTGAAAATGCTACCCACCCCGCGAATGTGGATCTTGTAAGGATCCTTGTGGTAGACAATGGGGCCAAGCTGAGAGTCACCCGGTTTGCGACTCGGCCCCCAGATGACCAGAAACTGGGCCGCAACCTCGCTGTCGCCTGGCCACACCCAGCTGACAACCGCCTGGCAATTGCACAGGGCCCACAGCTTGAACCGGACATACAGATCTGTTGGGGAAGGGGGCGGGGCCACTGTGGACACAAAGGAGATGGATATGGTTCATTCAGTAGTAATAGAGCCTGTACATATATTTTATACATATATATACTAGTAAAGTGGCCCAATCTGCAGACTAGGGATTTAGATTAACTTGCCGATTAGTTCTGCTGTGGTCATTTTGCATTTTTTCATTTTCCCTTGGGACATTGAGATCCTGGAATAAGTTTCCAACCAAAACGAAATATAGCAAAGAAACTAAAGACTTTACAGAAAAAAACTTAAAAAGAGCATTTTAATTAAAATGCTAGTCAATTGCTTTTAGGCCAATTGACAAGAATACTCACGTTAACCGAGTTTGTCATCTATTTTTAAAAGACTGAGACTTAGAAAGCACAGAAGTTATACGCACCTTTAGTGGGACAATTTTCCTCATTGTTGCCCTTCAAGTCCTGACAGGGTGGGATTTTGAAGCGATGCCTGCGTCCAGCATCCTTTCCTGAAGAGTGACTCACTGTGTACAGCGACATCTCATAAAGGCAGTTGGACTTGAGATTGTATAGAAAAAACTCTTGTCTCTGTGAGCAAAAAAAAAAAAAAAATGTACAAGTCCCTTGATTTGAACACAGTGTAAACACAGTCTTACTAAGCTTGTATCACATTCCCCCTCACAATTTGCCCTACCCAATGAAAAAAAAACACAAACACTTAAGGGGGTATGCGGGTAGAATATTCAAAGTTAAGCATAAAAAAAATTGAATTTTACTCATCGTCAACATTGGTACTCAAATCAATCATCTTTCAAGCCATATGCAATTTTTACCAAAAAGGTGTCTCTAAATACAATAAAATATGCTTTGAATGAAGCTAGGAAATTATTTTCATACTTTAAAAGCAATTTTTTCAAAACGCATTTTAAACAGTACCACAAAAAGTTAAGACTGAAAATAACAGAAAGTATTAGACCTAGATTTCTGAAACTTTGCATGCTTGTAGAGTAATAATAAATATAATTAACTGGCTAGAATTCACAATTTTTACATGAATAGTTTTTTGTAAAAAAAAATGTCAAAAAAGTAAAAAAAGAGCATGAAATTTCATCGAAATCAGTGCCTCAATTTTGACTTTGAATGCTGAGGCATGAATATGTCAATAAGATGTTAGGTAGCCAGTTAATATTTGTTATGATTAAACATTATGTTAAAAAAAGAATTTTCAAAAAATTGCTTTAAACGGCTGAGATTTTAAGCGTAAACTTTTCGTTTACAAATCCAAGATGGCGGCCGTTACCATGGCAACGGTCAACTTTTTTTTTTAATGGTCTCATTCGCTTTCTTTGGTGACAAGCATTCACCCTAAACGAAGAAAGTAGCATATTTCTCATTATTCTGAAAAATGATTTTTTTACCAGTATACCCCTTTAATTCCTTTTTAAAGCCTGGTATTTCCAAACCTTGAAAGATGATCATGATAATAATAATACATAATAAAATCATAACAAATTCAAATTCTATACACTGCACCAGAGCCATCATGCATTCCTGCCAAAGCTACAGTTTATTCAGGGCTTCTAGGATTTCCTGCTCACATGCGTAGTAGCTTCCATCGTTGATCTCTCCCGGGTTTTTCTGTGTTGAGCCTCACCATCACAAGTGTTGGGTGTCCAGTAAAGCATGTACTTTTTCACATTTGAATCTGTCGCAGAGAATCGAAGATGGCAGAAATAAAAAGGGCAATTCACAGATTCTTTTAGATTTATAGAAAATGATCCAATACAGTGCATGATTCAATGGTCTTAAATTCAGAGAAAATGAGCCAATGATTTAATGATCAAATGATCTTAGATATATGTAGAAAGTGATCTAATGGTCTTAGTTTATAGAAAATGATCCAATGGTCTAAGACTAAGAGTAGAAAATAATCCAGTGTTTTTCAATTCATAACCATGTGTGCATAACATTTACATGTCACCCTAATCTAGCTTCATTTTCTTTCAAATACTTTCCTCCATCTTTTGCTTACCAGGGATGACAGACCAAGTGACTTTAGCAGTCAGGTGACCTTGTACAAATGCCGGCTCCTGCACAGTTACGTTGTAGATGTTCGAAGCCTGTGCACTGGGCTCTGGGTTTCTCCCACCATTATCTGGAAAAGAAAGATGAAGAACACAATAGGATGAAGTAAAGACACAGAAAAGTTGTACCATCTATGCCATATTCTCTACCTTATTCCATCCTGGCACCTTTTGAGAGGGCCTTCTCATAGCGAATATTATGGAGTGGTGGGGGGTCAGGGGGAAAACGTCCTTCTGAAGCCAAAGCTTTTTCAATCTGACATAAGCCATGAACCCCATTTCCAGGCATATTTTCTTGGAATTTTACCAATTCATTAGGTGTTGTGAAACAAGAAGAAAAGTTCTACCTCTTCTTTCTCGTTTTTTTACCCGGCGGATCAATATTAGGAGTAATGCCGCCTAAGTCAAAAACTTACAGGCCGAATCATTATGAGCTATACATTTTTCATTTACACAGCCGACATCAGAAGTGTACCCTTCTATGAGGCAATTAATGACATGATGGTAAATGTGTCACATTCAATCTCAGGTCTGTAATTTGATATTTTCATGTGAAACCACTTCCTGTTTACTACTGATCAATTAAATTACTCTATTTTAATATCAAATATATTCAAAAGACTGATACATAAGATGACACATACTTGTTGGCAGAAACAACTTACCCAGGCCAGCTGGTCGGGGAGGGGAAATGGTTTCAGTGTAGGTTGAAATAGGGACGCCATTCAAAGGCCTGCCTTTCCAAATGACAACAGCCTTTACCTACGGACAAGAAAATCAGTGATTGGTATGCATAAAATTCACAACAGAGCTGAAGTCAGCATGATACCATCAATAACAGAGTCACAATGATAGTGCTTTTTTTTTCCTACAAACACAATAATTATGGGTATTTTTAGTCTGGGCTCCTATGATAAATGCTTTTTACAACTGGTCATCATTCTATCAGTTGTCTTCTCTCACCTGCACAAAATAAGTAGTACCCGCTTTCAAACGTGGAATAGTAGTTGAAGTCCTCCCCTGAGAAAAAAGAGAGAAAAAAAGAATCATCAATCCACAGGAATGATACCAACCAAGATACAATATGGCTCATGTTTTGATCTTATCCTTTCTTTAAAAAATTAAGGGCCATTTGTGGGCTCAACGCCGGAATTTTTTAGCATCACTGCAGATCTACTCAGTTGAAAATTACAAAAAAATTCGTCAGAAAACATTATACATCAGAGCAGGGACTTGACCCCTATTTATTAAAAAAGACAAATATCACGGCTGCATCAAATCAAAATCAGATCTTTGAGATGAAATTTACTCCAATGAGCTCTTTTCTGCACACTAGATTCAGCTAAAAATAGCCCCATTGTTTTAGGGGATGTAACTCTTCAATAATCTGTCTTTGTCAAGAAAGTAAATTTAATAGGATCAGATTTGAAAACAACTCTCCTCAGAAAAAAATCTGAAAAGAGACTTTTGTCCTTTCATTTTTCTTTTCTCTTTTTTTTTTCTTTCACACATCTTTCCTCATCTTATACTCACAGCGTTGACAAACTTCCTGTTCATCCGCAAGCGGTGATATTCTGGGCTGACTTCAGGAAGGCCATCACTCCACAAGATCTAAATGTGGATGGGAAAACATTATGATACAGAGGTCAAGCTAAATGTTTGGGGTCAAAGTTCAAGAGACAATCTGACAGAAAATCTCAAGCCTAGTCAGAAGATCCTTGACTGAGAACATTGCATGATTTCATGAAGACACTGCAATAGCAGAACACAAAGGAAAAGTGAATATGGGCTGTGCTGAGAGAATAAATGTAAATTCATTTTGTTAACCAACATAATTGTGCATACTAAGACTATGACCCATGCTGAAGATTGAAATTCATAAATTCAGGAAATTTCAATTTTGTCACAATAGATCCTCTTGTTTTTGCATTTAAAAACGTCCAAAGATTTTAATTTTATCACCAGTCAACACTTTGTGTGATTCTATGACACCATCAACTTCAAGAGCTGCAACAAGGTCCATATGACCAAAAAATGTAAAAAATTAAAAATTGACTTTACAAACACCCCCCCCCCCCCCCCACACACACACAC
>JBCJKF010092494.1:0-7500 GCA_039654545.1 Plocamopherus ceylonicus
GTGGAGGCTTTATTAAACTTCGTTTTGTTTACATTCATATTGAGCTCTCCACTGTGGCTTTTCATTATTATTACTCATATGGATGATATTGCGGACCCTCATATTTATAAGAGATTCATTCATCTTTAAATGAACATACTGCATGGATGGATTTTTGTGGGATTTTGGTTTAGCAGTGGAAAGGAAAGTTTGTTCTCAAGTTTGTGTCTTTTGGACAGTATTGTGTCAAATGAGTGTGTATTTTCATATCAGGCAGGACTAAAGGTCAAGGAGATCTAATTTTATCTGTGTTGTGTAATCTCAACCATTCCATCTTGTTTATACTGAAATTACATTATGTGTTATATTTGATTTATGTTCCACGGTTTCCTTTGAATTGTTGAAATCTGAGAAACGCGACAACAAACGAATACTTGCCCAAGAGAAGAATGATTTTTATCACATTTTATACTACTGTATTTCCTCTCTCTCTCTCTCTCTATCCGCCCCTCAGCCTATCCTCCCCATATTCCATATAATCTCCCTGACAAACCACTGACATTTAAATGCATTCACCTGTCAATGTGATGATCATGGAAAGTAAATGTTTGTTTGTTTATATGTAAGGGTTTCTTAGTTGAGATTTTCCGTTTCTCCATAAAACTTAGGATCACAAACTGGACCTTCTGTTCCCTCCTGTTCTATGTGATTCTCTTCAGTTTTCTCTCAGAGAACCAGGCTTAGACTTCTCTGTCACTATACTCACTTTTGTTTGTTTGGGTCTTTTATTTTTTTGTTTTATTTTGTTTTTGGCTTCAGTTGTAAGTTCCATTTTGGGACTCATCTTGAGATTATTGCCGTCTGCCTAGTCCATTTTCATTTATGTTCCCTTCTTCAAGTCTTCCTCAACTATTTTTTTGCTTTCTTTTGTTCTAAGCTGAAATTTACCTTTATTGATCCATTAGCGTAAAATTAATGATCAATTTTGAAATTTTATTCAGTATTTTTGGTGACAATTTTTGCGGACTTGGCGAAGATTAAAATGGGACGTTTTCCTTCTTGGCACCGCCTTCCTTGCTTGCATCATTAGGCATTTTTTTGCTTTTTTAGAACATCTGTTCTGGGTCTTGTGTTGCTAGCCATTTATTCCGTCAATGGGAAAATTTTGCGGTTGTTTTGATTCAAGCTTAGATTTGTTGAACCCTCAGTCAAAAGTAAAATGGGAAGAAGGAGGAAATGCTTTCTGTGGTATATGTACAGATGTTTTTGTGTACTCAAGCAAACTCCTACCATTAGTCTGTTAATATGTAATATAATTTAAGGTGTCTAGTTTTATTGTGCTATAATATTATTAAATGTATTACCGTACTTTTAACTAAGTTCACTCAAAAGTGATGCTTGAATGAGATAGTCCTGTAATATATCCTAATCTGACAAAAAAAAAACCAACAAATGAAACAAAAGAACAGACAGATATAATGCAGTTACAAAATAAAGTGTTGAGATGATTACATTTAGGAAAAGCTTTTATACTGCCAGGCTGCCTGTTGACTTGAATGTACAGAATAGCACAAAGACTTGAAATATTTCACCATTAAAAAAACATTTTAAAAAATGCAAAAATCTGTTGGATGCAATAATGGTCAGTTATGAAACCACTTTTACACACTGAGCAGAAATTATAGAAATTTTGTTTCAAGTGAGCTTTACTTGTGGAAAGTTGGTAGAGAAACGAAGTGTTTTCAGCTTTTGCTCATTGCTTTTAATATTGTTTCTACATTGACTGGCTTCTTGATTTTACTGAATTGGTTTGTTTTTGATTTTTTAATACGTTTTTTAATTCGTTGACTTTTGAATATGTTGCACTGTATTATGAGAGTTTTAGTACCCTTCTGATATTCGTTTTTTGATTTTTGTCTGCTTTTTTTCTTTACATCTTTTTATATTGATTTTTTAAAGATTTGTTCGTGAGTTTTGAGGGATACAGGAAATAAATAAATGCCTCTAGAACTAGTTGAGTTAAGCAACTGACTCGATTTTTAAAAATTATTAACATTGGATCTCAAGTTGGTTTTTTTTTTCTGTGATGCTCTTTTGAAATAAAATATTGCCTCCTTTTCAAAGGGTCAATATACGTTACATTTTATGAAAAAATGTTCAGATTTTAGTTGTGAATAGCTTTCAGTCTTTATGATGTTCATGTTTGAATATATACATTAAATTTATTAATTTTTTTTTTCTTTTTCTCTTTTTTCTTTCTTTCTCTTTTTTTTTCTTTTTTACATCCATTTGCCTTTTCATACATGTATCTATAAAGAATTCTTTGTGGGAATAATAATAACAATAAAAAAAAATTTGCATTTTAAGCCATCCTTCAAGAGTAAAAGTGGAAGTGGAATAGAAAAAAGAAAATGCAAAGTTTGCTTCTTTTTTATTTTGTATTTTTTTTTATTGAATCAAAATAAAGATCTGCATGGCAATCTTATGCAGACTTACTAGGTTTAATTGACTTCTTGATTTTGCTAACCAGTTCATCAATAAACTTTGGGGGCATAGATAATTGCAAGGAAAAGTGGAGCATTTGCAGTGTCTCCCCACGTCTTGATTTATAAAGCTTTCTCATCACTCTTGCATGCACATGTCTCTGTATTGCAGCTGTGCATGTTCGGGTTGTTTTTTTCAGGTGCAATGTTGGTGTTCAACACATTGCAGTGTTAATCCTTTGGAATCTGATTTGTTTTCATTTTTTCACATGATCCAGACAGCACAGATATCACAGCAGCCAGCCTAGCATTGTCTGGTTCAGATGTTGCATTGTCTGAGTAGTGCTAGTGGGTGTCTTTGTAGTGTTTCGTGAGCAGAGTATGCATTTCTGTGGTGTTGACCTCAATCCATGCAAGGACTTGGGACATTGGCCACTTCTAGATTCTTCTACAACTTTCAAAAGAAGTGTCTCAGTTTTGAAAATAGCAGACAAGTTCTTAGATGTTTTAGTTGTACAGCCTTTCATTTTTAACTCTCCAGTTTTTCTAATTGGTGATTGAGAAAAAGCCTTAAGTCATTCTCAAGTATATCCTTGCTTTTTTTCTTTTTTTCCTGCATTTATTTCATTTGTTTTGACTTTTACCTTTTATTTTAATGAATGGCCCATGCCTACTCTGTTGGCAAAAAAGCGTTTATTTTTCTTTACTACTGTACTGTTCTACATTGTAGACTTTTTACTTTGTTCATGGAACATTAAAATACTCCTTAGTATTTTATCTTTTGTGATGGAACCTGACATGATGTGAGGGTAATGGCTGAGAAAGAAGGGAAGTAAAGAACAATGGAAGCAGAAACGTTTTTGTCTAAATTTGCTTAAACTTTCCTAATTCGGGTGTTAGGTGGTGCAACTTGTAATTAATTATTGCTCACACATGAATAAATATTTATTAAGAGAAGATCAATGAGTGGAAATTTTGACGTGTTCCTGTCTTTTAGAGTACAAAGATAAGATAAGTTCAAAATACCTTTATAATTTATACAATAGTATAATTTTGTCATCATAAATATTCAATGTTCTTTGTATTATTCTCTGACAGATATGACTCACAAATTTGTTTATCTCCTTGCAAATACATGTATATATACTTTTGCTCTTCAGTATTGTTTTTGGGAAAGCAAAGTTTAAAATTAGTTATCTATTATGTAAGTATTATTGTGTAAGTGTATGTGTATGTGTGCTCATGATGAACAAAACACAAAAGCAAAGCAAAGACAATTGAAAAGGCCTCCATAACAAAAAAACTAAGGATGTTAACATTTTTTATATTATATTCATATCTAAATAAATCTTACACATTGCTTTGTTTCATGTTAAAACTATTTCAACATTTAACACAAATATTATGGTTCCATCTTTTCATCATTTACTGATGAGAAATTTCACTTGTGCGCCCACTATACAGCAAATTTTTTTGGTTTTGTTTCTTTTTTCTTTCTTTCTTTTCTTTTTTTTTTTTTTCGCTATTGCACAGTTTCAGATACATGTACATGTAATAATTTTGTCGTGAATCCTTCTTTTCGTCGAGATCATCACATGCTGAACAGAGTCTGGAACCACATGATAAAAGAGTTTGTGGATTTGATTGTGCAAAGTGTTTCCCTAAAATTAGTTACCTTGTACAACTCAGATATTCTTGAAGCTGGAAACAAATAAAATGTTAAAATCAATGGCTTTAAGCTTACTATAGAAATGGGGAAAAGTGTCCCGAAAAATAAAATAAAATGACAAAAAAAAAAAAAAAAAAGTTTGTGCTGCACGGAAGGGAAGACAGATTTTGGTCTGATTGTGGAAAAGGCAATTCCGTATGTGCCATATGCTTGTCCAGCCGTGAAGGAATATGTCATGGTCAAGTATTGCAAACCCCCAAACTGTGATATGAGTATGTGGCCAACGCTTAGTGCATGGACAATGTTTTATCGCACATTGCCCGTTTTAAGGACGGTGGTCGATTTCAGCTACCTGTGATGATATCAGAATCTTCTTTTTCAAGTGGTGGACGAGGGGCAAAACTAATTTTGGAGAAATGAAACTATTTTCCATTTATAAATCCATCCATCTATAGATATATATCCGTGATTTATCTTCTTTCTTGATGTATTATATAAATGTACGTCTTTTACAGTTACATGGATGTCAATTGAATGTCACGTAAATGTACAGTTGTTGTTTTTTTGACTCATGCATGCAAGCACTTTGGCACAAAGGCATAATATGAAAATTTACATGAAATATCCGTGTTGTCTTTATTGTTTAATGCTCCTCAGAAATCAACAATTTATTGTGAACTGAAATAATTACAAATTACAAATTACAAGTGCATATATATATATATATATATATATATGTGTGTGTTCGAAGTTAGCTGGTTAAACGTTTTAGCATTTTTCTTCTTTGAATATATATCTATAAGTATAAGTACTGGAAGCTATAATTTGTTTCTTTTGCATTTGTACTCCTCCCTTTCCCCCCCCCCCCCCCTTTCCCACCCCCCAGCCTCATTTTCATGTAGGCAACTTAGTGCTGACATGTAAATGTGATTCGATCTTGTAAAGATACAAACGATTTCAAGCAGAAACTTAAATGTTCAACACTGACATTAAAATACTAGATTACTAGAGTAATTACTTTAGAGGCCTTGACAAGAATACTCAGCTAACTGAGTTTGTCGGCTATTCTGAAGACTAATTCTAAGACACTCGACTCAAAGCCAGCCTCTAATGTTATGAATGTATTTCACGACGAGAGCCAAAATAAATGTCTCAACAAATATTGCGACAATACAAAACAATGAATTATTATTATTATTATTATTACATTCAAACACTTCCTCATACTAATGGAAATGACAAAAATGACAATAAAAACACAATAATACAATTACATTTTCAAAATCAATCAACAAGCAATAGCCAATTTTGAAGCTGAAGTGCTACTTAATGTACTACTAAGGAATGTATTTGCTTGGTTGGTAAGAAAGTTCTTCTTCTCTAGGTGAGGCGATTTGGTGGCCCTGTCCCAGGTTTAAGTCTCAGTGGATCCAAAATTTTTCTCTCTTATTTTTGTATTAAAAATTCTTCCATCTGTGTTTGTAATCATTCCAAATGGGGCCTCTTGAAATTGTCTAGATCTAATGAGTCATATCTACTTCATTGCACTTCCACTTGTAAAACTTGTCTCTTGTATAAAATAGATATTAAATGGTGTCTAAAGAAAAAGCAAAATGACAGTGCTACCTACCCTCAACCCCTCCCCCTTTCCCTTCATGTTTTGATTGATTGATTGCTTTACACCCTGTAAACATTAAGGGAAGGGGTTGGGGGTTGAGAGTAGGTAGCACTGTCATTTTGCTTTTTCTTTAGACATAAGGAACTGAAAATGCAACACCAGCCTGAAAACTGCTCATTGCATTCACAGCAGTCAACAAAGCCTCTGATACAAGTCCCATCATGTTATGTTCCCATTGTCAAAGCCCGATAGTGGAGTCTAGCATGAAATGAAATCCTGCACATCCGATAAATTCCAGAATTTAAAGTATATGCATTTATATATATATTATCATATGTACATTCACCAAAATCTTTTACAAAACTGTTCATCTTCCCCTAGGTGCATGCATTGAAAGATGTTCATGTTCATGTAGTATGGAAGTCAGAATAGTGCTGCCTTTACTACAAAAGATTTATTGGTATCGATGTAAAATATTACTTTTAGCTTAATATAGAACAAATACACACGTACAAAAGCACAAAAAACCCCACAAAAAACCCAAACCAACAAACAAACAACAACCCCGAATAGGCACTGAAACTTTAAATTTCAGCACAAAATTTGTTGATTTTAATCTAAATCATAAACTATTACTTACAAGTGGTTGGTCATCATCTTCGTCGTGATATTTTCAATTGTTTAATATATTTCATCCCAAATGTTTGTAGAAGTGCTTTCGTAAACTTTGTTGATTGTTGAATATGGTGATTTATGTTTAATGCCTGTAAACTCTCTTACTTATTTTTAATATTGTTTCTTTTTCTTCGCTGAAAACATACATTGATGATTTTATTCAAAGTTGAAAATAAATAAATATTTATATATATACATTGTTGAACAGAAAAACAAAACAGAATTCGTACAACATGAACTGGCAAATTTATAAGCTCTTAAGTTTTAAATAATTATGCTCATTGAAAACTGCCGTTTTGCCATCTCAATAAAAACCTTTCTTTGAATATTTTGTCTTGCTGCCTTTGTTTCTCTTAATATACATACATGTTTTTGTTTGTTTTTTTGTTTTTTGTTTGTTTTTATAATTGGCATGATTTTGTCTTTATTGTGAATTGTGAATTTTGATTACTTTTACGCTTGGCTCTCTCATGATTTGACATATGCCCACGTTACATTTTTCTTCTTTTTTTTGTTGTTGCTTATTTTCTTTGTTTTGGTTCGTTATTTACTATTTTAAGGTGGGTTGAAGTGTGTGTGTGTGTGTGTGTGTGTGTGTGTGTGTGTGTGTGTGTGTGTGTGTGTATGTGTATGAGTGTATGTGTGTGTTTAGGGGGGGGGATGGTGAGGGAGTTGGATTTGTGTGTGTTTTAAAATATTTTGGATGGTTCTAGGGTCTTTATTTGGGCGGTAGCCTCTTGTCTCATGTCCTAACCACGTTCATTATTCAGCTGTCAGAACTATGTTCATAAAATTCTCTCAGAGGAAGGAGGAGGAGGAGACTGTTACATCTACCACTTGACTATATATATATATTTAGATTCCACCCGCTTTAGATCAAGAAGGGGGACTCGGGCACAGTTCTCTTTGCTCAGTCAAAAACTGGCTGGATTTGAAACTAAACAACGATGGATTCTATCAGTGGGTACGGTAACCTCTAACATTACCCCAGTAAGGTGGGTTGTGGAAAATTGTAAAATAACCCCCTCTTCCCCCACGAAAAAGCCAAAACAAACACCCCCCCCCTTACCCCTCCC
>JBCJKF010092715.1:0-10495 GCA_039654545.1 Plocamopherus ceylonicus
CTATCTATCTATCTATCTATCTATCTATCTATCTATCTATCTATCTATCTATCTATCTGTGTGTGTGTGTGTCTGTCTCTGTCTCTTTTTTGTCTTTTTCTCTCTGTCTGTCTGTTAGCCTATTTCTTATTTTGTATCTCAATCTCTTTGTTTATCTGTCTCTCTCTCTCTTTGTGCCTCTGTCTGTCGATCTCTCCCCCCTCTCTTGCACCATACCCCCCCCCCCTATATCTTTATTATTTCACATTCTTCATCCCCCCTCCTCTTATCTCCTCCTTCAATTTCATTCTAACCTTGAACCAGTCGATCTTCCTCCACTCTGTCCCGTCTACTCAACTCCATGCACACTCCCTCCCTCCATCCCTCCATCTTTACGTTCATTCCTTTCAATCCCCAGCAGCTCACTCCCGTTCCTCTCACCCTCCCCGCCCAACCCCCCTCCCCCACGTTTTCTCCATTTCTCTCGAGTTCGTACCTCAACCATCTACCTTCCAACTCGGGCCGGAGATGCCTTGGTCAGTCCTGGTCGTGATGGATGGCCCGAGATGTCCACTAAGGACCGTGCTAAGACAGGGTGAGGGGAGGGGGGGGATGAGACAACTGGTCTGTATTGTATGTGTTTAGTATGTATGTATATACGCGTATAAGTGAGTATATTGCTTGTTGGAGTGTGTATGTGTATGTATGTATCAGTGCATCACTGTAATGTATAATAAATGTGTGTAAAATAATAGGTGCTTGCCTTTATGTAGCTGTATGTCTTCTGTGTGTGTGCGTGTGCAAGTGTGTGTGTGTCTGTGTGTGTGTGTGGGTGTGTGTGGGTGTGTGTGTGTGGGTGTGCTCGTATATGTGCGCATGTTATGAACGCATATGTACGTCCTGTTTGGCTTATCCCTGTCACTCGGGTTAAGAATTACTCCCCCTTGCTAGGTACATGGCCAGTTTTGACAGAGCTTTTGTTGTGTCCGTGCTAAGAGGTTTAGTTAGTAAGAAAGAGAAAGTAGTGAGATCAGGGCCATGTGCTGATGTGTTTTCTTACCACCATGAACGTCCTACAAGACAGTCCTACCTGTGTGTATCAATTGACTTCATTCGGCTGGCCGGTCACACTATTCCGTTTTTTTTCAACTGTAAAGAACTTTAATATTCTGATCTAGTCTTCGAAACTTGTTCTACTTCAACTGTGATAAAAATGAAGGATTTTTTTTTTTTGCCGCAGAGTCGGAAAAAAAGAAGTCATATTAGCAGAAGAAGGAGTAGCTATTTCTATCTACAACTGCAGGACGTGTGTTTATTGGGTTGCCGGAAAGTCAAATGTAGCATGTATTTCAGGCTTTTCAAAAGGGAGTCTTACGATATTTCTTAATATCACCAAATCGGCCGTACCCAATTTTATAACATAATTGAAATCATCTTTTTTTTTTACACTACTTTAAAATCCGTTTTTATTACCTGTTTGTTTATTAATTTATTCCTATGGATTGGACACATTGTCTGGTTTTAAAACGCCAGCTGAGGAGCCCTTCGTAAATCGTGTAGACATGATATTATGTTTAAAGTCCATATTTTATTTATGTCATTTTTGTTTTTACTCCAATGGCGTAAAGATGGTTTCTGGACAGCAAGAAAAGACGATAATGCACTGCGTTCTAGTTTTGCTTTTATTCATTCTTATCTTTGTTATTGTGATCCGAACTGAAAGCGTCATAAATTCAACTGCGATATTTCCGAAATGTGTAACTTTTTTCCATTGCTATTATGTGATTTTGTGATATTTTGAGATATTTTCTCAATTTAAGTTTACAGGGTGTCTAAAAAGCGGTACCATTTAAACTGACGACAAATTTTGTAATTCTTCATTGATTTCAATGAAATTTCACATGTGCTAGATCCTATATAGTGGGCGATGGTTGAACAAAATAGCTACATGTACATACATATATTATCCATTCATGTTTTTATATAATCAGTATTTCCAGATGTTTTTGAAGAACGCATACAAATAAACTAGAAATGTATGTCAAACATTTTTTCCTTCTCTTAAAGTTGATTCAGACACAACTTCATATTGATAAAAAAAGAAAAGAATAAAGTTGTCTTTACGGGGTAAATCGTTCCGTCATGTCTTTCCAATCAGTATTGGACGTGCAGTTAAAAAATGTCCACGACTCGCTTGCTTTGTGTTGTGTTATGCTTCGCGCCTAGTTGTTATACATTTTTTCGGGTCGTCAATGTTCAAGGGTGTTCAATGGAAATAAAAAACAAAACAAAACCCAACTAATTTAATTATGCTTCGAAGTAGGCTTGTGTAATTTAAGATTGATGGATTGCTATGTCTTAATGAATTGCAAACGAAAACACAGCGATTTTCAATTTTCTTGCACAATGCTTTGGAGCGATATCGAGAACTGTTTTGCTCTTGAAAAGTTTATCAAAACTAGATCCTTTATTCAATCTAGAGCGTGATCCTCTAGATCTTTGTGATAGGTTTAGTTGTCATAAAAGGTGACAAACTCACATAGATGAGCATTCTTGTCAACACGCCTAAAGTAATTTAATATTAAATAAAAGATCTATTTAATGGTTTTAACTGAACGCCAAAATATACCGAGAAACACCAAATAACATTAGTGACTTAAAAACACATAATCAAGAGTTTTGAGTAGTGTAGCAATATGACAAAATTAAGATCAACTAAACTGTCATATAACGCATATGATACTATCTTAGAATAGAGATAGAATTTGAAATGCGAATCAATTATTAGATCCACACTCAGCTAGACTAAGACTGTTCGGTCTTGATATGGACTGAAATCTAGATGAAGACCTCAATTTTCTTGATCTGGATCAACCAAGAATCGACAATCCGTCCTGATCAGATTAATAAGCATGAGTACGGATCTACATCAAGCAATAGAGACGACCTTATCCCCCAACAAGTAGACACGGGCCAAACGGGAAGAAAAAGATATAGAAATACGCAAGAGCATTCATGAAGAAAACATGACGAGTTACTACTTAAAAAAAGCTAAATAATCAGTCTTGTGCATCTGTCACCAGGGCTGTGACAACTACAGAAAAAAAATGTAGTGCACTACAATTTAGCTACTTGCAAGAACAAATTGTGCTCTACTATGTCACTACTTTTTAATAGTGAACTAATTTTTTCACTACTTTTGATTACGAAGGCGATATACACAAAGGCGCAAATTTACTAAAGCAAACATATTTATTCAAGCAACATGCAATATAAATTACAAATAGCAATGGAAAAACAAGAAAAGTAGTAGAGCAATATCAGAGCTAGTTTTCAGTTATGTCACACTTATTGTATTTTAATTCCATTCCGTAGCTAGACGCCCGCCCGTTGTAAGTAGCGAAGAAGCGTTATTTTAAATTCGCTACTCGCTACTGAAAAATAAATAGACGCACCACACAATCCTCTACTGTCTATTGAAAAGTAGCGCGCTACTTTGATCGCTACAGTAAAAGTAGCGAACTGCAGAAAGTAGTGCACCACTGCGCAACAGTCACAACCCTGTCTGTCACAATATGGAATTGAACGTATCCCTAAAAATATATTATATGGAAACCCGTTTCCCAACTTGGACCTTAAGTCTACCTGTCTTGTTTGTAGGGCCTTCATTTCATTTCAATTCAATTCCATTCAATTAATACTTTTTTCATCCCAATAAGGGCAATGCATTTGCTGGACAGGCATGTAAAACGAGGGAGTAAAATGTACAAAAAGGTATAAAAATTACAAAGTATAATGTAAATGAAAAAGCATGTAGTATAACAGTGGTAAAGATCTTCAGTTTTCTATAAGTACACAGAACACTTAACATTCTATTCAAGAGGAAAAGGGAACATAACAACAACAACAACTACCTCAACAACAACAAAAACAACAACAGCAGCAACAACAACAACAACAAAACAACAACAACAACAACAAAAACAACAACAACAACAACGACAACAACAACAACAACAACCACACATTGAACGATCTTTTCTTAATTTTGCACTGGCCAGTAAGTTCAGCAACGTGCAAAACATTTAAATAACGTAAGCAAAAGAAACCGATCTTTTAAAAAATGAATACAGCATGTCAGATTCGACAAAGAATGAAACTTCTGTTAGTATCACTGTGACGTCACTTTATTAAGACAATGTCCGGATAAAAAAACAGCAAACTCATCCATAGTCGTTTGTGACAAACCCACTTAGGACAGAGGACGCATACGTTGTTCTGAAGAACTCGTCTCTGTGACATGACGTTGCCATCTTCTTCGTCCAGTGCTGGCCTTCGTCACGCCTTGTTGTTTGTAGTGCTTCTGACCATGTGGATTATACCGGAAGTCAACACGGCCACAGTCCGGGAAGGGAAACGTACTTCCGGACAGTACAACGGCCGCAAGGAGCTGCGCATTGCATGGTTTGCGCCGATTCACAGCGTGATGGGTGTCAGTGCTGCCACATCTGTCAACACGTTCAAATACGCCCTGAGGGCCATAGAGACCAGCTATCTTCGAGGTTATTACGTCAGGTGGGTGTTGTCTATGGCTGCCTAGCACATGGTCTATTTATTTTGGAGCTCATGAAAATTCAGGATTTTTGGGAGACGAGGGGATAGTGAAGGCAATGATTTAATGAAAAAGAAAAAAATTCAAATGTACACGAGCAAATAACATAAAAATCCCTGTACAATGTATCATGAAAAATATGAATATGATTGCTGATGGGAATATCTTTAAAGGTATCAAACTCTATGCGAAAAAGGGCACCAATCGAATAAATCTTCATGAAAGCTGGCTATTTTTTTCTGGACGCATTATCGACCGTGTATACATAATGCATTTTACATCAAGTAAGTCATATGATTATAGATATGCTCATTTCTCCTTATAGAAAATAATGTAGAGAAATGAGGAAGAAGATTACTATTGCTAAAAATACTTTTACTGTAATGAACTGATCCTGAAGAATAAAAGCGTAATAGATGAAGTGAAAATATGGAGTACCAAAACGTATATATAGTTAACCCTTTGCATGGTTCGAGATGTTGAATAATAATGGATTATACTAGGAAATAGATTGAAGCAACAGAAGTTTGGTTTTTAAGAGGAAAGCGCAAGAATTCATGGTGACATAAGGGTCCAGGTGAAGATGCATTTCATGAGGTTAGAGCACAGCGATATTTAATCATTTCTATCATATCACATGCGTGAAAAATTCAAGATAGAACTGGGCATTGCAATGTGTGGAGCACATAGGGAGGATGCAGAAGGCATCTTCCAACACTACAAACACTGGACTGTGGAGCCATACTTTAAGACGATGCTGCACGGTCCATTGAATGAACTGATCAAGGCCACTTCGTTCATTTCTGAAACTGGCCTTTCTGTGTAGTCATGAAGTGAACGACAGAAAAAGAAAAATATCCTAAATGTTGGGGCTGAATAGGTCAACTAACCATTGAATGCCCCAAAATATACGTAATAATGGCAATGAACCAAGAAACATGACAATGCAAACTAGTCATAACAACAGTGTTTAGTAATGAAAAGTAATAAACCTAAACAAAAATTTGCAAACATTTTGAAAAATGTACTTTTCAATTAAAGTACGAATAGTTAGGGAGAATCCCCAAAACGGTAGAAATTCTTTCTAATCATAAATAAAATAGACATCTTCCATCTCAAAATCAAGTACATTTTTGAACCCATTGAGAAAAGTTGCATTTTTTGTTTAATATTTAACTGCATTCCATGATGCCAATGTTCTTGTAATAAACGAGTTTTGTCTAATACATGTACTGCATCTAGTTTGATAAATTAATATTTATCCCCTCTAGTGAATGTGTTTTGTGAATAATTGAAAAAACAGGACACGTCTATGTCATCAATGATGAACACATTTATAAATTTGTATAAGATCGCTACATTTCCGTCGATATTTGAGAGATGGGATTTGAAAATACTTTAATCGTTCAGTAAAACATTATAAATGGCAAAATTCAGTAAGTCAATCATATGACTTACGGAGTTCAATCCTGTCGTTTCCTGATCGTCAGATCGGCTGCCCAACTGATTCCCATGGCCTCTGTGTAAAATCCCTCCGTAGGCTTCTGTTTGATGCATATGTTCCAAAAGTCTCAAGGTCTATTTTGGTTTTACGTTTTCTGTTGTTCTTGAAGACGATTCAGGTCTCATTCAATTTCAGCACTGTGTTTATGTTTGTACCTCGTCTGCCTTTGAATACGGCCTTTCCCGTCCGCTCAAAGTACGAGATCACTGTAATTTATATATTAAGAGAAGTAGGCCTGGAGGCAGATAAAGTTTAAATGTTCTAGAGCATCTAAACGAAACAAAAAAATATATAAAAAAATTGGACAACAAAAGTTTGTCTGAAGAAAGATCTTATTGACAGGCCTAGTATTTAATTTGATGAAAAAGATAGGAAAGCAATTCGTCCACACTCATGCTCCATTCCATACTGTTATCTATGTTAGTTGTGACGTCATAAATCCCCAGGTTCTCGACGTTAAGACTCCCCTCTCTTACCCACTTTTCATTTCTTCCCTGAAATGTTATTGCATTGTTACTTCTAACCTAACATATAAGCATAATTGTTATTTTCGAGACAGTGACATCTTCCAGACATATATCTTCAGAAGATACTCTCCAGATGTCGAAATCTAACATGCATGAGGACATTTCAATCAGAGTTGTATGTCTGAAGTTTGAGTATTTCAAATCCAGGCTCACCGGGAGTACGATATCTAACTACTATTTGTATATTCACTAAATATAAAAAGCCAAAGTGGAGAGCTCAATATTAATGTAAATAAAACAAAATTTGATAAAAGTCTCCACTCCAAAAACAAAACAACATATTAACTGTTTTGTTTTGTCAGTATAGTCATTCGTATATACGCGTATTATTTCTGCTATGATCTTTCTTCTTTTTTTCTGCCCGTTCGGTTTGTCTCACAGTTAAGTATTGCTGTTATGGGTCCAGTTGAAAACCTCGCATGGTCTGTAATTTATTCTTCTAGTCATGCACGGGAGTTTCCCTTCCTGACTTAATCATCCAGATTTTGGGGGCTCTCCAAGTCAAGTATCAAAGATTATTTTTCCAATGAAAATAAGGAAGGAAGGAATGAAGTACGGAAGAAAGGGTTACATTTTAGATTTTTTTGGTCGGGTCCTCGCTTTGCTCAGTTTATCCTACACGACCTATTTTTATCCTTACTTAAATAAGCAAGTCAATTCTTCTGACGCCCGCTCATTTCTACTACACTACCTCAGGCTATGAAAAGTTCGTTAAAAATATGGTTACCAGGTCTGTTATTGGTTCGGGGCGAGTTCTTTGACTTTCGCTCCATAATTGCTTTTGTACTACGTGTGCCTGGGGCACTGATCAGTATTTTTAGTGCCTGTTGCTGTTATTGTTGCATTGTTTTATTGACTGCCGACTTAACTTTTCAAACGCTGTTCGGTATTGTCTTTGTCATTATCATTCTCTTCAAATGATTTGTCGTTTTCTTACACATTCTCATGATGCCCCTTTTCAACTTATTATCTAGATCTATACTGAGCGCACTATTGTGATATAAAGCCTCTAACGTTATTACTTTTTGTGATACAGACTTAATTAAAATGCCGTTGGAAGGCTAAAAAGATTTCGCGTATGATAAACAAACTTTAGCAAGATAAATACATAAATACATTATTAAACCCATTAGAAGCGTCGTTGAAAAAAAAAACGCAAAATACCTCAAGAGTGCAAAAGTATGCGTAAATGCACACAGTTGTGCGCATAACCTTTGTTGTCGTTGTTGTTATTTTTGTTGTGGGTTTTTCTGTTATGTTTATTTAATTCATGAAAATGACAAATTGCAAAATGTAACATGAACTAGCAATTTGATTGATAATTGAACCAAATAATTAGACACTAACATTGACAATAGCAATTGAAGTTGAAAGATGTCCCCATTCTGTTTCTCTCCATTCACGCACACGAGAACGTTTATTAGGATGTGTCAGTGCTGTAATTCTGTTTTGCCAACTCGCCGACCGAACTCTACCAAAGCTGCTCGACAGGTGACATATCCGGAGAGATAGCAGGCCAACTTTGCCGCTTCATAGCGTTGTCTTGCCATAAAATCTGAATTCACTCTTGCCACATGGGGTTTTGTGTTAACATGCTGGAAGAATTAAAGTTCTCTGTGTTTCCAGGATTGAATCATGGTATACGTGTGCTGTTATGATATTGATATGATATGATATTCTTCTTAGAAAGTCCTGAAACTTTTGATGATCTTCGTCTTTAGTCCACACCAACTTGTGAGAGCTGAAGAATTGCTTTCAAAGGAAAGTCTGTGCTGAATCTGAATTTACTAAGCATATTGTCGATCTGGTTTTTGAATGCATTGAAGCTAGGCTCTGCTGCAGTACATTCTGGAAGGCTGTTCCATGCGTCAAAAACTTTAAGGCTGAAGAAATTATAGGGCCCTCAATGACAAGCTCTGTATGGTGGTGAGTACTTATACAGGTCCAAACCATAACGAGGCCGTCGCCGATATCCCCCTCGACGCCCTATCCCTTGTCGCCCATCAGCAAACGAAAGCTTAGCCCTTTATTCGTCAGAAAAAATGAACACTGCCACATTCGGGCGAGAACCGCTGTTCGTGAGCAACAGCCCATTCAAGCCTAGCAGTCATAATTATGGTGTTCTTTGAAAAAAATTATGACATGAGCATCGGCATTTGAGTCCTGCCTCTTTGAGTCTCCTTCTTAGGGCTGCTGATGAAAACCGGAATTGATTTGCAGCTTATCTGCCCGATGCCTAAGGGTTTGTCTATCTTCATGGCGTCTGATCAGCTGCCTATCATCATCTCCTTTTTGGCCCCAGATTGTCCTTCATTTTGAGTTGTCCTTTTTTTTTCTCTTTTGCTCTCTTTTGTAACGTTGGTAAATGAATGAAAAGGTTTATTAATCTTGCTGATTTTGAGACACATTGTGAGGAATGTTATTGGCTTTCACGATCGATGGGATGAGGGTGGCCTTCCCGATCTTTACTTTTACCCGGAGTGCCTATTTGTAATAGCCTGAAACCATGTTTTCACCTATCCTATCCGTACACAAAAATGAGACTAGCAAATGTGCGGTTTATGGTAAAGCAGTTCTAAAGTCTGGGTAGAGAATGAGTGCTCAAGAGAGGCTGATTGATTGAAATTGGAAGTCAGAATAAAGGACGAAAAGTTAAAAAGGAAAGACGAAAGATAAAAGACGCAATCAAAATCTGTTGGACTATAATATCCCTACATGTGTACGAATAGGGCTGTCCTTTCTTGCATGCTGCACAGAAACCTTTTTAAATTCTACAATAAACAAGACTAACTTAAATCTCAATCTAAATCCGAAAAGGCTGAGAAAGATTTGTGCATACATAACTGTTATAGTAAAAGATTTCATTCATCCATCTAGCTTACACGAAATGCCAGAAGTGTGCTCCTGATCTCTGTCTATCACGACCAGTGGATGCAATCTAGACCTACAACGACGAAACAGCTGATTTACATGAATAGCACAAATGATCTTGTCGGGTGAAAATACATGTAGACGTCTTCGTATCTCCATTCAAATTAACTTTGGATAGATGCCATCAAATAATATATTCATTGGTTGTGTTGTTCTTTTATGCGGCGTAAAAGAGAGCCTCTTCTTGGAATGTCTTTTTAAATGCTCGGATATCCTTTATTTATGCCTTTTCAATTTGAATAAACGCTCTTTTAAATGCCGCATACATAGAAATGGACAGACTTTCCAGATCGTGCATTAGATTGTGTTTTTATTACAGAGTGAATGAATGGACAGAAACAGAGTATCTCTCAGTGATAGCTACCGTGGGTATTTCCCAGACAATCTACGCACTATTATCATAGCGTTTATATTTTCAGACCAAGAAAATTACACATAATTTCTGTTCTTTCGATCCGATGACACAGTACATTGATACCTCAGGGCGATTTATAAAGAAAACAATCAAAGTCCCATCTCACATTCTCAGTCAGTCAGCTTATAATTGGCATGACGAACGAATCCTTTGGCAATTTTATGTTCTTCAACATTCCAAAAATAAAGATGTGTGGTCAACATTAATAAAGATGACGTCAACACCAAGAACCCAGATATTATGAAAGGTTCAAGCCTGACTCAACATAACAATACAGCTACTAGAATCTACAGATTTATTCAGAAATCTTGGTGTAAACACCTTCACCAAACATCTTGGTCTAAAATATCTACATCCCCGTTTGGCTATAGACCTACCTAAGTTTTAGTCCTACATTTGTCTTGTTTAAACATTAGGTACATTTATCTATATATCTATATTCCAAACAACGCACAAGTTATATGTATGTATTTATAAGTGTGTGTGTATGTTTATATATATGTGTGTGTATATGAATTACATAATAT
>JBCJKF010092937.1:0-10493 GCA_039654545.1 Plocamopherus ceylonicus
GAGAGAGAGAGAGAGAGAGAGAGAGAGAGAGAGAGAGAGAGAGAGAGAGAGAGAGAGAGAGAGAGAGAGAGAGAAACTGAAAGACAGACACACAGACATACACAAAGACAAACACACACAGACACCCAGGCACAGATACAGACATGAAGAGCCAGATACACAGACACACACACAAAGACACACCATTACATACATACACACAGACAGAGACATAGAGAGGGGGAGAGAGAAGGAAGAGAAGGAGGGAGAGGATAATCTGTTTATTTTTCAGTTGCTTGTTTTCAACTAAGTTATTTTCAGTTTTGATAAAGAGAAAGATTACACATTTTTCTTTGATGTTTCAGGATCCATAATCCTTTCTGTATTTCGCCACAAACATCAAGTGCACAGAGCCATTATGATCAATTATCTTCATTGGGAAGTTCTCCTTTAAGTAGTAAATGTGAGAGTACAACTGGAAGGGGAGAGCTTATTGCATCGGGACCTGAGACGAAAGAAAAATATGAAAATAATCATCTGCAAGAACTCCACGGAAATCAGCTTTTACAAGATTCTGTCACAAAGGTCCATGTTTCTGGAAGTGATGATTTAAATTCTCCATTTGTTCCATCTCATCATTCAGTGAATCTAGTTGAAGATGCTTCTGATGCAAATGGGTTCCAAGCTACACAATGCGCCTCATTTAGTTCAAACAGCTGGGGTTTGTACAAAGAAAGCCCTGCTGTTCATAAAGCTCTTGATCAGCCTTCAGGTTCTGTTGCGGCAAATTCACCACAATATGAAGCTGGATTCTGTTTCAATGAGGAACGAAAAACACTGTCACAGTGGCCATCATCAGCAAAAGAAACGCAACAGTTCCAGAAAGAAACTATTGGATCTCATTGTTTTAGTGATGCTCGTGAAAGTGTAAAATACAATGATGTAGACAGGCTCCCTCCAAACGTTAGTATGGCAAAGGAGGATTTATTGGAGCCTCTGACAACACAACTGGACATGTCCAACCAGTCAGATTCAAAGGTGCCATTTTCTCTTTCTTGCCAAAGTGCACGTATGTCATGCCATCCACCTTGTCTTTCTGGAAATTATTTTAGAACTCCCACTAAGTGCCAAAATAGGAATAATACTGCCCATAATCAACCTTATTCTGAAGAATGTCTCGGGGTAAAATACCATAGAAATGACGAATTTCACTACACGATAAATACAGTTCAAAATCAAAGTGTGAGAGGAAATCCGTTTGCCCAGAGTGTTATGCAAGATTCAACAGTAACCATGGTTTCTTCTGATCACATTCAACCAACCCCACAAGAAATTCAATGTACCAATCCTTTAGATATCTTCTGTATGGGAGAAAGCCCCAAGAAAGGGAGAAAGAAGCCTAGAAATTCACATAATGATTGTGAAAAAGTATATCAACAAATTATTTACCAATCTCAGCAACAACAAAACGTTAGTTCAAACATTAATGTGTCTAGCAAAGTGAATGATAATCAGCAACTCTTAACAGATTCCGGTGTGGATTCAGATACAAATGAAATGAATGAAATCATTCAAAAGTTGGAAAATTGTCACAGTTTATCAGGAACATCTGACAGATCTACTAGCACCAATGAACATTCTGCTCAATTAAATTCATTATTGTTAAATAGCAGCTTAATACAACAGTTCTCAAATACATCAAACCCAGATTTTGTGCATCTAAGAAACGTGCCTTTACAATCTCAGCAATCATCTTTACCAAAGAAACTATCAAGAAAAGTAGCTGTTTCGTCAGATTCTTCAATCCACTCAAAGCCCGATCGCAATGACATGACGATAGGTGGAGATCAGTCAGAGAATACAAAGGACAGTGGTTTTCCAGACAACGGTGGTGCTAGGGAAAGTTTATGTGAGCATAGTTCTGGCAGTGATTCTAGCAATGTCGATAAGAATAACACATCATTTCCCAGTTCTATAAGTGCTAGAAAAGGACTGCATTTAAAACTCCAAGAAAAATTCAACACGACGCTGCCCCATTGTGCAAGTCCATCACACAGCAGGAAGACGTCAAGCTTCCCATTGTCACCTCAAAAGGAATTCCTTCAAGGGGGTAAAGAATGCATTGACAATACTTTGCCCCCTCAAGTTAGAAATTCATTGGATATGTCCATCAGCAGTTACTACAGTGATAGTCCAAGTAGCACACCATCCTCCAGCTGTGATCCCATCTATCAAGTCTTCGTGCCTTACATTGGTTGGGCTTCCTATTATGCTGGAGGCGCTATCTGGGTTCTTTACAATGATGGTACCCAGTTGGGAGTGAAAGCTACCGAAGCTGTTATGACCTTTATAGATCAAGACGGAACTCAGAAAAAGTGAGTAAATTATGCAACCTGAAGCTTAAAATTAAAATGTATTTTTTCCCTTTTGTTTTCTGACTTTTTGTGCCAAATTGTTGAGAATAGGCATTTCTAGGGAAGTCAGCAGCAAAATAAAATAAAAATAAAAATAAATAAACAAGTTTAATACTTCAACGCGTTGGTTAATTGTCTGGAAATGTTGAGAACAAAGAAATCTTAGTTAAGTGTATCATTTTAAAGATACATGTACAGAATTTATTTATCAAACAAAGAATCTTACACATTTCAGTACCAGAAGTCAAAACAATCAAATCAAATGAATTAGAAAATTTTGGTGGTGATATTTCAATACATGTATAAGAATTTCAATTTGATTAGACATTTGATTCTTCATCATAGGCATGTTGAGTAAGAACATTTAATACTCTGAATGAAAACTATTCTTACTTTTCAATCTCTAATTTGAGGAGGTAAGGATTTTCTTTTTATTTCCATATAATTCAAGTGCTGGTTATTAAAATGATTGCATTACTTGTGCTGTATAGTAATGTTGTCATGCTTTCAAAGTGAAATGCTAAAGAAGTCTTTATAACCTTTACTTGGGGAGATAGATTTAAGATTTTTATAAGGAGCTATTCAACTCAAATCTGACAAAATTAATTCATATTCAGAACGATAAAAACATGGAATTGTCTAAAATATGAAACAAAAAATTCTTCTTCGCCTGACTGCTTCAAGATTGCTATTGATAAAAGAGCACCATAACTTGAGATATGTATTTGATAAATAATAATTGTTATCTTCATATATTGTATTGTAATTTTGTATGTTATCCCATAAATTATAGGGCATTTAAAGGTTGTTTAACCTAAATATAAAAAGGACTCTTAATTCTATAATCTACTTTCTATCCATCTGAGCATTATGGCACCATGAGTGGTAGATAAAAGATAAAAATAAAATGTTGCTCTTTCCAGAAATTGTCTGACTGGTATTATTTTTTTCTCTTTTTTATTTCTTTTTCATTTGTCAGGTACAAGAACAGTGATGTTGTTCCTGAAATTGTGAAAATGAAACTTGAAAAACTGCCCAATGTTTTAAAGGTTGTGATGGATAACAAGAACTGTGGAAATACTTCATAGTAGAATGCCTAAGGTGTGTAAGAAGAATTCCCAGCATCGTCATTTCAACTGAAGGCTGGAGGACAAAAGCTGGCTTGAATGGATAGTAAGCCATCAATCTGACCCCAGATGTGATATTATATTTATTGAGCTGCTTTGAATAATCTATGTAAAATTTAAATTATTGTCTCATAAAGCTGACATTATGTTAAATCTAGTTAAATAATTCATTTAAATGTAGTGTGTTGTCCATTCCTGTGTAAAATAAAGCATTTAAGTGATCAAAATTCTCCGGCCAAACAAAATGTCTTTGACTAAGTTAATAATCTCAAATAATGGGAAACAGTAAGTTATTTACAAACACTTAAGATTTTTACAAATTAAAAAGAACAAGATGAATTGTAGTACAGTACTCGCCGGATTCCTGCACGCTCACGGGAGTAACTAAAAAGCGTGCATGAATGCGATGTTGCAGGAATCCAGTGTCGTCAATAGTGAATAGTAATCAGTAACCGGGTTGCAGCGTGCAGTGAGACGTAGCGTGCAGGAATCCGGCGAGTACTGTACATTGCTGTGATCATGAAGTCATTTTTATTTTTTAACAATAAATAAATTACATTCAATACTTCAAAAGTCAAAGGCACTATATACTACAAATATAAGCATGTACTTTATTATTCTTATTGACTATTCTTAGTATTATCTTATAAAAGTAAGTGCCTTTTCATATCTTGTACTTTGAACAAATATTGTAGGCCTACTGCCAGTTGCAAAATATTCAATTTTTTTTATGTCTTACAAATCATTTTTCACCGTCAGCAAAATCCATAATCAGTTTTCCTTAATTTGAAGCATTTCCTGGCAGTTACCAGCAATTTCTAATGAATACATGTACTCTGTAGGCTATATTTAACTCAGGTCTAAAATAGTCTTGATAAAATATTTTGAGAAAATGTTCATATTCAATTTTGTGCAAAGTTTACTGTGGTAAACATGTATGAATGTAGTCAACTAAATGGCTTATTAGAATAAGAATTTTAAAAAGAAATATATTTCCTATATGTTTACTTTTCATTGCCATAATTTTTATAAAGAAAATTCATATCCGTCCTTTTTTATTGATTGTTTCTTTTCCTTGGTTTTTGAAAGTTTTTCTTCAATTTTTATTTATATGCAGTTGGCCATTTGCCAAAGAAACTCAAGCTTTGAAAAATGTTCTATTTCAATTCCTCATCTTGCTTGACCAGAGCATATAACATTTTTTTTTTTCGGAAATGTTTTTTCACTATAAATATAGCAATATACATGGCACTGCTTACAGCTGGAAATATTGTATTGTTTTATTTGCATGTCTCGTGAACGTTGTATAAGTGATGATGCTATGAAAAAAATTATAACCCTTCAAAAAAAAAGAGAAAGAAAGGAAAGAAAAGCAAAACAGTCCTGGAAAAAAAGCCCTGGCATGAATACTATTGTTAATCAATTTCATGGGTTACCCAATTAACTTGAATTTTAAAATGAAATGGTCATGATATAGCAACCCTGTTTTGGTAATTGATCTTCTGTTATTGTATAGGAAGAGTAACATATTGAAAACCATGAAGAAAGAATCTGTTGTAAAAATACAACAAGGCAGAATATTTTGGCCAAGTATTCACCCTACTAATTACAGTATATGTAATGTATTTATGAATTGATGTGCAGAAAGTGAATTAAAAATATTATTCATCCACATAAAAGAAAAAAAAGAAAAAGAAAAAGAAAACTAGCAATGTTTCTCAAGTTTCCTGAAAACTACTCTCACTAGAGTGGAAGTGTCTTATTTATGAACAATACTCATTGTCAATCAAGATCTCTTCATAGCTAATTTTCAATTGTGTATCCACTAATGTTTTATGGGCTCTTTTTTTTCTTTTTTTCAGCAGAGCAAGTCAATTTGTTAAGAGTTTTGGTGGATTTGTTTGGATGGTTGCTTTTCACGGGGGTATTTAATGCCATTGTAAACAATAGAGCTCATATCTGACTGTGATTGACCACTATGTAGCGGTAAATAAATGATTTTTTTTTTTTTTTACCATTGTCACGTCAAAGCTATTAGTATAGTATTAGTATGCTATGATTAACAAAGTCAGCTATGAACAAAGTAGTGGCATTAACAGATCATATAGAATTTTTCAAATGATTCAGGGTTTTTTAATTTAACCTAGCTTTATTTCAAAAGTTCTGCAATTGTGATATTATTATACATGTACACATGTATGTAATGTACATGTATTCATTTTGTGTTATACAAATTCTACAATCTGTTTTATGAACAAATTGTGACACAATATACATGAATAAAAAGTCAAATCACCATGTTCTTTATGAAGGTCTCATTGTTCTCTATGTATGCTAATATAGATTTGCTTTATCATGCTACAGTCATGTGATAAAAAATGGTACCTGCAATTACAAATACCAAACAAAATCATGTGATAAATTTAAATATTATATTACTGGAATAATCTTCGCATCTACACTCTTTGTTTGGTACATTTACCACAGATATTGTATGCCAACAACTTAGTTTTGTCCATTATAGTTATGGATTTAACAGTGTTTTTCCATGTTACAAGTTATATATGTTGAAATATTTCTTTATTTTTACAAAGTCATGATCTGAGCTTTTATTTTACACAAATTAGCATATATAAATGTGGACGTATTACTGTTTCTGAGCGCCAAGCTATGAACTCTATGACTGTGTCTTGACGTAGGCTTTGAATATGTAGCTTAATTCATAATCATTATTTTACCCTTTGAATTAATATATGTACTTATGTATATTCCATAACTAGTAAAACTTGAGACATTTCTTTTTGGACAACTTTCTTTTAATACATGTACTAGATTATTGTATAGGCATTATTTATTCTATTTAACACTCATACTATCACTGTAACAAAAGATATAATATTTATTTAAATACAATTTCAGTGACTCCATAGAATGAATCACTGAATTTTAGGAAATTCATTACTCTTAGTATTTATATCTAAAATAATTTATTTGCTAATCATCACTGTGATTACACTATTCTTGTCTATATTTATAATAAAATATACAAACTTAATCAAAGTGTTTTAGTTTTATACATTGTACCTTTAGTATGCGGGTTGAAAACTTTGACTTCGATTGTATTGTATTTTGTTTTGAAAATGAAGAAAGTGCTTTTTACATCTTACTCATTGGAACAGGATGCAACAACCATCTGCGATCTTTCTCATTATTGAGTCCATTGTTTGTAATCCTGAGGAAGCATTTTCAGATGGTCTTAGACCTTTTGAGGACTTGAGGTTTAGATAGGGTTCAAAGTGAGATATTTCTTGTTAAGCACAGTCAGTATAGTGGCGACTGTTATTTTCTTCCTCTAAAACCCTTGCCTGTTTTGATGAAATGAAGCTCCATTGCTTTAAACTAATTTACAGGCAGGCATTTCAATGTTTAGTCTCATTTTTCAAAATGGCATCAGCGGCTTTCAACAGTGAAGGCTTTTCATGGCACCTTCTATAGTACAGCAATTTGTTCACAGCATGATAGGAAAATATAAAATTAATATGTCAAGCAGAAAATGTGAAAATGAAAAATAACAATTTATAGTCTATATACATGTATCTATTATCATTGCTATAACTATTTATGCAGAAATCAACACTGGACATACACAAAACACATTGACTTTTTACCAGACTCAGAGCCATGGAATCTTACCAAAATAAAAAAATTAAACTTTGAACAGTGCAAAGAGCACACAGAAAAAAATTATACCGCGAATAATATTGAAAGACTTCAAAACAGTAAAATGGATAAGACAAAAAAACTAAGCTTCAGAGCATCAAGCATTGAAACTGTATATGACCTAAAATAGAAATGGGCAGGGCATATATTATACAGATGAAATTATAATAGAGGGACAATAAGATCTTCCACTTGGATTCCATGTGACAGAAAAAGAGACAGGGGAAGACAGAAGTTTAGATGAAGAGACGACCTTGACAAACATGAACAACACTGGCTAAAAATGTCCTTAGAAAGAAATGGAAAATGGCGGGGAAGGCCTTTGTCCAACAATGGACTGAAAACGTCTGATAAAAAAATAAAGAATGCAAAACCCAGAGCCAGATCTTCATTTTATTCCCTATTGAGACCAGGAAAATAAAATAAGTACTTTTTTTTTCTTTACTACGCATCTATACTGTGAGTCCAATTTGAATAAAATTCAAACAGGATTTATCAACAAAATAACGAAAGTACTTATGACTCATCTTTAGCATAGAGATGAAAGTGAAGCTAAAATTATAATAATAAAAGAAATTGGATTGTAATATTAAGTAACCCCATAGAAACTGGGAAAGTAACAAACAAGTAAGGATAGGAAAAACAAAGAAGCAATCTGGCTTCCAAAGAAACAATCTGGTTTCTAAAGAAACAATCTGGTTTCCAAAGAAACAATCTGGCTTCCAATTAACTGTTGGACAATGAAAATTTTGAAATTGCTTAAAATACAAAGTGTAAAGCAAAACAAGAAATAAAAAAGTTAAGATTTCTTTATTTCAACCATAAAATTTAATATTTTATTTCAAGGCCAGGTCATTTAACTGTTAATTATAGACAATGAAGCACCGCTTTATCAGAAGTAAATGTTAAAACATGTGAGACTCACACCACTCATGTGATTCTAAAAACAAAACAAAATTGTGACATATTCCGATGAAAAAGATTTGAGTTTTACGTGAACATTTTTGTATTTTACAAACTATTTACATTCAAAATAATGTACAATTCATCATGAGACTGCTGCCTATAACCCTGCCATGCAATGGCAAAACACAATATACACCTTAATTTATTTTACCTAGTTGTAATTGAGCGAATCAAGTTATCCTCCATCATTCTCTGACCTTGGCATATACAAGACCCACATCTACAATGATTCTTTGAACATTTTCATAATGTTAACATATCTTTTACGAAGATCACTTTAAAAAGCAATGAAAAGGAGTTTGGCAGCAACTTTTAAATACAAAATGCGCCTATACTCTGTACATTGCATAGCTGTGTACTTGTGATCTTCCACACACACACACACACATACGTTATTGGTCAAACTTCGAAGGCCACCTTTGTCTTGGTTTAAGGTGAATGAATGTGACATGTGATGCATAATGGCAGTAGAGGGCAAAAGTTACATAACAAGAAATCTTTTCTTTTATCTTCGAAAACTGCCTACTCAATATAAGTTTTCATTTGATATCACATCTTCACTGACATCAACATCTTTTTGCATATATATGGTCCAGAGACTGAGGTGTGGATTGATAATGAATCATAATGTAAATGCTTCCTCTCTTCTATCAGTTGTTTTTTTTAACACAGGTAAATAAAACAAAAAAATCAAAGTATGCAATAAAAAGAGAAAAAACTTGCATGAATAATATTTCAGTTCTGCCACAAGAAGGTCACCATTATTTTTTATCAATGACACGGCACATGTAAACAATTTTGATAAAAATTAATAAAAAGTGATGAGAGTTTATAGAAACTAGACTAAAAGACCTGTGTAAAACATAAAGGAATCTTCAAAGTCAGAGATGGAATCATAGCTTTGGAAGGAAGGGCAAAAACAAGAAATAGGAGGAGGAAGAGTAGGGGTACGAGAAGGACGATGATGAAGAAGAGAAGCCAATGAGCACCAGCAGCAACAATATTAGTAGTATTAGTAGTGGGGCAAGGGCAATGATACAGATTGATTACATAGAATGGCACAAAAAACGTCTCTAATTTTTAAACGATGATTACATTAACATTTTGAAGCAGACGCTCATAAATGGGCCTTCTTAAAAAACAAACAATTCTGTACTGGCAAGCAAAATTTCACAAACATTGATAGGATAGAAATTACAATATGGACTTATTCAAGCATACCCTTGTTGAGACAATATCAGACAGCTTTTGCCCGCATTCAATTGTCCCAACAGTTGGTATGTAAGTGTCAGTTTTTTAAATACCAGCTTGAGAATCAAAGCAGGAAAGTCTAGATCTAGAAACAGATCTAGATATACCAATGCTTCTATTCATAGACCAAGTCTAAAACAATAAATTCTAAGAACTCAGATATCGACAAGTGTTAGTAATGATAAACAGCAGAAAGGTGTTTTCGTCTTGATTGACAAAGTTCTGCATGATAAATCTAGCAGACAAGATTCGTTTGTGGAAAATTTTCAGTACAATTTCGTGTGGTATGATAATGATTTTCATTAAAAGACACTTGAATGCAAATTCATATTCTTTTCTATTGTCACTAGACTTTTTCAATGAAGCTTCCGATATCCTATTTCTATGATATTGTGCACTGTGACATCCTTCTACTGTACGTTTTAAAGCTTTTTAATCCTTGAATCAATTAGACTAATATTTTTACACATTGTAATTGTAGGGAATCAGTTTGTTACCAAACAGGTTAAAAATTATTTCGTCTGTGACATGATATAGTGAGCTTTCAAAGTTGGAGACGTTGTGTTTTTTTATGCGGCCACCCATGTATACTTATCTTTCAGACTGCAGATTGAATAAAAGAGAAAAATAAAAGAAGAAAATTATAGAATAGATTTAAAATACAATATACATTGGTGGAGAGGATTTAAAAAATGGGTTACAGGGCATACTGAAAACAAAAGTCAAAGACTTATAATAAGTTATAACCAGACACTTTCAATGCAAATGATGCGAGAACAGATGAGCCACCAAACAAGTGTCAATTGGTGAGGAGAAACAGAAAATTTTCCAACGCATGGTGGCAGGGGAAACAGAAAATTTGACAAGAAATGGTAGGCATGTGCTTAGTTGAAAGAAAATACAAATACCAATAGAATAGAATAGCTTGGATTCACACATTTATACAAGGAATCCGGGCTTCAAAAGCATTTAGAATGTGACCTTTTAGGGAAAACATAAATGATCAGATGAACAAAGTTATGGACACAACCCCCCC
>JBCJKF010093048.1:0-10493 GCA_039654545.1 Plocamopherus ceylonicus
TTGGTTGGTCAGCTTTATTTGATTGACTTCAAGCATGACGTAAGAGACTGAGCGGGGCCAGCACGGTCCATATAGCACGGTATCAAAGCATTCGTTTGTTAAAATCAAGGGACGTCACTCTCATAACTCCATCCATAAGGTAAAATCGGGTGACATGTCGGCCGCCACCTAAGTGCACGCTTAAGCCTGCTCCCGACCACCGTGCACTTAGCCGGCGTCTACTGTATATATATATATATATATACATATATATATATATATATATATATATACATATACATACATACACAGTGGTCTCAGGGTAAGAGACCGGTCCACAGGTGACAAAAAAAGCGGCCTCTTAGACGAACGGCATCTTCAACATGGTTCATGGGAGGTAACTGGTCACACAATTTTAGGCTTACTCAGAGTTACAAGGCCCGGTATTAGGCCTATGTAATCCCATCCCCAAGAGTCCAGTGTTTACACAACCCTAATTGATTGGCTAAAATTTTAAGCCAATGAAACAAATTCAATAAACAGCCAATCATACGAAGCGAACACGCAGACAAAGGGGGAGGCACTTACATACACATGTAATAGCATCCCTTTTTCCACATTCATGCAAAACAACATTGATAACAGTGAAGAATTCAACAACCTTACAAACACTAGCAGTCCACAAGATTTAATTGAAGCATCCTTAAGTTGTTCTATTGCTGCATGCCGATTATTTAAAGCATTATATTCAACTGTGACAACTTAATGATAAATCAGATTTGAGCAAAACTAACAACCATAACCCGTGCAAGGAGATTATTGACAAAAGACATAGCTAGTACCCCTAAGTGCTCTCTCTCTCTCTCTCTCTCTCTCTCTCTCTCTCTCTCTCTCTCTCTAAATATGTATACTTATTTAATATAATATCTATATATGTTTAATTTAATTTGACCCACATTGATGTTGAATTTCCTATAAGGCTACTCGGTTCAATTCATAATTACAATAGAAAAAAATCAGAAAAAAATTATAACTGCATAGAAAAAGTTTTACTCATTTACATGTACATTGTAACTGGATCAATTAAAAATGGCACATTATGGCACAGTAACTCAGCGTCAAAAAGGAATACTTTGCAAATGAAGATCATAGCTTTGTACCAGTAAATGATTATTATATTAGTTTATCAGTGACTTCTTTTTTTTTTCTTTCCTTTCTTTCTTTTTTTTTTTTTGATGCTCAGGACCCATCGTCATCACCTCTTGAAAGTGATAGGACTTCACAACATTATTTAAGCAGATGTATCTGGGTTTACGAATTCAGAACCTATCGTTATTTTAACTCCTTTCGGACGTATCCCCGATGTATCGGCAGAAAAAAATTACTCTTACAGACGTATGACCGATGTATCGGCAGATAGAGGCGTCTCTAAAACAGAGTACAAAATTAATTACGTCTAAATCCCAAAAAAAATTCCGCCCAAAAAGAGTTAATGTCCAGGTAGATTCTTTAACGCTATGCAGTTTATATTACGAAAAATCTGTAACAGAAATTTTGTGTGCTTAAAGCGGGAGCGTGCTTGAGAACATAGAGCTTATCTGAGACGTTGACTGTACTAAAACAATTGCCATCACCATCACTTCTATAACCACTAACAAAAATTACTAACATCAATATTTCCATTCATAAGCAACTATTCTACAGATAACTATATTGCTAAATGTATTCCAAAAAAAATTCACTGCTATTGATGCAGTAATTACTGTAGTAACTGCACAGAAACCACTATCAACTATATTTTGAAAATGAATTTCACCTTTCCATAACCATTACAAATTAAAGTAAAGGGCATAGTGATGAGGCCAGTAGTTATACACTTACCTTCCAACAGCTTTAAAGGATAAAAACGTTTTCATCATTCTACTGAAATGAAGTTGAACATTTATCATGGAAAAAATTATAAGAAAAGTAATCTATACTTATGTAAGGATAAAAAAGGTTAAAAAGTTAATGATTTTGAATGACTATAAGACTGAAAAGATCATTTGGTTCTGCTGAAAATTCTCTTCACTTTTAGTCACGAGTCAGAAGTGAAAAGCCCTTTTTTCCCTTGGTGAAAGATGAAACTTAGGACCTGAAACTTAAACTGGTTATACCGGCGGTACAACATATTTAAATGCCCAAGTATCTCTGAAATAATATGCTGGCACAACCGATTGTGAAAATATAAGACACTTCCCTCAAATATCTGGCTTAGAAACTTTCATCCTTCCATCACTTAAGTTCACAGGGCCAAAACAGAAATATAAAAGGAAGTGAAAATCCAAGTCACCAATTTTGCGCATTCATTCATTGACCTTCCCATTCTAAAGTTATGTCCATTGCTCATGATTGTCTTCTTGATCATCTTTTAACTTTTGCCATTTTGGCCTTTCCCATCTATAAAAGATGTTAAGATGCCCAGCCGGTTGGTTGGTCTCATCATTTTCTGAATATCTGAAACATCTCTTTGGTTTTTATTTGGTTAAGTAAGTTTGTCAATGTTTTCACACTTAAATTCAATCATTCTTCTGTTGTGGTGACAGAACAGGAATCTTCTTTTTCAACATCAATTATTTTTTTCTCCCACGTCATATAATACATGAAAAATAATTTAGCATTTTTAAACAAAGACACAGTATAGGATAAAAAAAAACTTCTGATAAATTAATGCGCTCAGATAAACAAAAGTATAATGGTGGGAACATTGCTTTATATAAGCAAAAGTGTGAATCACACAAATATTGATAACCATTGACTGAATTCCTCCGTTATCTAAAATATGAGATACCAAATTGTAAAAGTTTAAGTATGAACATACATCATAATATATGTATATTCATGTATATATTGTTGAGCACAGAACAAAATCAGAAATAGAAGTCAATTTATCATCTTCAATGGTAGATTTACCAGTTACATTAAGAAATGCTCCATTTTTACACCATGAGTGATTTGCCCAACATTGTTTCAACAAGAAAATTTTAGACTTAATCTGTAGAATGTAAGGTGTCTAAACTCACACAAAATACTTTTATTTCATAATAGAGTGGCAGTAATCTTTCATGTCTATCCTTCATGCCTTAATTACATAACTTTCAATATAAGATCAATGCATAATCTTTCAAATAACTAATGCTCATTTACAGTGAACAGAATAAATCCTGCTCACCCTCTAATATGCCTCAGTTGTCCGTAAACTCTTGAAACATTACATCATGAACTAGACAAACTAGAGCTTGAGCAAAACTACTGATTCTTTAACCAACAATTTATAAGAGCCAACATCCATTCCCATTCATTACCATCACAAAAGTACCTGAAAAATCATTCTTCTTCACTTAAAAACCAAATGTAAAGCTAATCCATTCTGGATGAGCCATGCAGATAAGAGTTAAAGCAATGATTTGTATTAGAGATTGCCTTGATAAAATACAAATGATCGCCATTATTGAGTAAGAGGAATGAAAGGTTTTTTGAAATGAGAATTACAGAGGGGCACTACAAGAAACAATCATGAAAACTTTAGAGTGAGAATGTTCATACAAGACAGTCAGTTTTGATTCTTTAAAATTACAGTGCAACATGCATTCGTCGAACACACATTCGTCAACTCACGGATTCCTTGAATAAATTGCAATGTCCCAAATATTTTCTTCTATTTTCTATACATTTTTTTCACGAAATAGTCAAACTCGTTCACGGATTCCTCAAACTATTTGCCTGCTGCTAAAGCGGTGCAAGCAATTTTCCCGATCTTACTGATTAGTTTGAAAAGCCCACTAATTATCCGATGACTAAAATAGCCCAAGCCGTGTTGATGTACCGTATACAACAGCATAAGGAGTTTGAAAGGCCCACTAATGGTACGGTACTACTACTAATACTAGCCGGTGATTAACAATGGTCCTCATTGTGTTGATGTATCGGTACCCTATACACCCGTAACAATCCTCTGAAAAGGTCGTTAGTACTAGTGGGTGACAAAAAACAGCCCATTCGATGCTGACGTTTGCAAGCCTACACGCTACACGGAGTGAGTAACACAGTAGGCCTTGGCTAGCTCTAACCCATTTTAGTAGTGTATTGCACCCTGTGAAGAAAAAAAAACAACAACAAACACAAAACAAACAAAATAAATCGAATAAAAGAGAACTCATGGTGGTGTAAACATCGGTAATAGGCCATGCATGCATTGGTTTTGTTCGAGTTCAGACAGCAATGGACATAACTACAATATTATTACATCCTATGGGGCTCTTCCCGTGTCATATAGCGTTTCACGTATTGCTCGAATCAAGGATTCCTCGAACTATTTCTTCTGTCCCAACGAGTTCGACGAATGCGTGCTACACTGTATTTAATTTTCTATCAAAGTTACTTAACATTCATACTCCATTAAGAGAAATGTTCATTTCTCAAACAATTGTAAAAAGCCAGGCAAATTCACTGGAACACTTAAATGAGCATCACTTATGCTGTTATTAAAGATCACAGCATGTTTTTGTTTTTTACAAAAATAGTATTGCAAACTAATTTGGTATATTCACACAACCAAGTTCAAGTTAAACAATCAATCCCATCTACAAAAGAAATATCAGGCTATAGAGGAAACAGGACAGAGACGTACAAGAATTTAGGCATCATTTGTTGACCTCAAAATCCCATCAAATGAAATAAGAAAGATGATAAAAGTTGAACAAAATAATTAATGGAGTAAAGGATCTACAGTCTGAGTCTGCAAGTGCATCTAAATCTGAATGTGTACAATAAAATCATACTTTTTGCTCCAATCACAGTATCCTTGGTAATACTAATATTTTGTTGCCAATGACAATACAACAAGAAAATAAATGCGAACCATCGTGAAGAAGACAGAAAATAAAAAGTAGCCCATATACCAAGTTTTAGGAGCAGGGAAAGTTCTTTACATATGTGAGGAGAAATGGCAATAGCACCTGATATTCACAAGCAAAGGATAAATACAGAGGATGATCAATGGCAAGCATGTACATATTTTCAACCATGCATTTCAAATGTCAATGTAAAAAGACGGTAAATGTAAAATAAGAAACACACAGCCTTGTAATGCCTAGTGTTGTCCTTTTTAAACTACTACAATGCATTTTATTATGAAAAGATGCTACAAACGTAAAGTTCATCTTTAGAAAGAATAAGAATTTTCACAGAATCCCTTGTAGAGCAAAGTATAATAAGATCATAATATGACAAAGGAACAGAGCATTATGTAAATTATTTACAAAAATACATTTGCTTCATCTCATCTCAGGGTTTTTGTATTTTCGTTTTTTCTCTCTTTTTTTGTTTGTTTTTGTTTGGCATATACAGCTATATATATGGTGACTCTCATTTCACAATTTGGTTAAAAAAACATCAAATATTATGTCAGAGTAAAAAAGAGGAAATGATAGTCAGGGGTACACAATCCAACACAACATACTTTACTTCTTTGCTACCAATCAAGCATTCTTTCATATTTTAACTCATGGTTTTGCAAAGGTAAATACTCTTTTTCAACTTTTTATTCTATAGTGCTTTGTATATTTTCCTTTTTATGGGAAGGCAGTTGGCAGAAGTTATTTAGGTGATTACATATTTTTTCTTTCTTGTGCATAAATGTGAATTTCTGAATTTTTCAAAAATATTCACAGGAGGCTAGAATTATTCTAGATGTTCAGTCAACACCTTCAAATCCTTGTGTATTTTCAATTGCAGTCATAAGCTTGCTTCTCAATTCATTGTAGCTGTCATATGGCGGAAGGTCTAATCTGTTGAAACTGTTGAGAAAAAAATCAAGATAATCATTACAATAATGATGAACCATATGATGATCAAGTAAAGCAGTACTTTTTAAAAATAAACTCACATATGACAATAACTCTATTAAAATAATGATATAATATAATAACAACAACAATAATAAAAGTAATAATAATAATAATGGTAATAATTTATACAATGCTTTAGTCCACTTAAACTAGTTCTAAGTGCTTTATCCCACATCTAATACTATTAATATGTCATACAGATTAAAAAATAATAATTTTGTAATGAATTTGGATTATGGAGTATAAAATCTAAAATCAGAATTTTGTTTAGTTTGAAACGTAGATTCGGATCATGGTTAAATCAAGCCCTTGGTCTAGAAATTGATACAACAGTGGTCTCCACGTAAGAGACCGGTCCACGGGTGACAAAAAAAAAAGGCGGCTTCTTAGACCGACGGCCTCTTAGAAGTGGTTCATGGGAGGTAACTGTTCACACCATATTAGGCTTATTTAGAAGGCCAAGTATTAGTATTAGACCTATGCATTTCCATCCCCACGAGTCCAGTGTTTACACAACCCTCATTGATTGGCTAAAACTTTAAGCCAATGAAACGAATTCAATAAAGAGCCAGTCATGGGAAGCGAACACGCAGACAAAAGGGAAGGTACTTACGATTTATATACGCACCTCCACCCCCAATCACGGGAAGCAAGCATACAGAGGAATAAGGAGGCATTTTTATGATCATCTATCTACCTAACATCTGACAAAATCGCATGTCTTTGATTGAATTGCTTAGTTGCTTCCCATTGACTAGTGAACCGAGATGGCTGCTGGCCACCAGTTTTACACATGGCCGGGTTACCCAAGCGTAGTACACTGGTCACAGGTTCAGCTGTCAACACCTCGCCGCTAAATCCCATGACTGCCTTACTAAAGCTGTCGGCCAAGTGTTTCCTAATTGACATCAAAGAAGGCAACAATAAATGTAAGCGTATCGCAGTTAAGCATGTTCATTATGGTACAGACAATCGTTTTGTCATCTTACTACACGCATGTAGAAGTAATTTTAAGGACAAAATGAAATAAGTTATTCCTCAAAGAATTTGGCCATGTGAAAAAGCGGCCTCTTAGGCGGACTGTGGGTATCTGGACCAGTCTCTTAGAGGTGACTTTACAAGAGAAAAAAATCAGTTACACAGGAATAGCAGCCTCTAAGGCGAACCGGCCTCTTAGACGGCAGTCTCTTGCCTGGTGACCACTGTATTGAAAAAACTAAAGAAATCCAGATGCAGATTTAATTCAGAAATAGGATCTTCGTAATTTTGTTTCAGTATTCAGGGTGGAAAGTGTAAAAAATTGCCCCCGAACTTTTCGCTGTTGAGTGGTCTCAATCGTTATATCGTGCAACAAAAACACTGTGCAACATGCAGTGATATTATGCTGAATCACATGTATTCTAATCATGTGGAATATACTGTGCACCAAATTTAGAAAAATTAAAACAATTAGCTTTAGCTAGGCCTATGGTCTACACTGTCCCATTCCTCACAAACAAACACAGACGCAACAACACGACAAACATGCGATCACCAGAAATAGACCTACCAACATGGCACTAGGACTAGACAGCCTGCCCAAAAGGGCTGGGCACGATTCAAATTCTAAAACAGGTTCACTAATTCCAAGTAAAAATAATCACAGAAGCAGTCTACACTGTGTAACTATAGATGATGTCCACTTCGGTTTGGTTTGGGCAACGATGCTATGATTCTGCTAAAGTTTAGTTAAAACAAAGGTCCACTATGGTTCACTGGCAGGAAGTGTAGACACAAGTAGACATGACAGACCAGCAGGTTTAAGTTATAACATGCTGGTCGGTGGGATGAGATGGTTTCTTTTGAGATGTAGAGCGTCACATCTCGGCGAGCGGTAGAGACACAGCATGCAAGTCTAATCCCCTTCCATCATAATTCTAAGTCAATTCTGGGTCAAGCTCAAAATCGGACCGTACAAATGCCGACTCTAAGGAACAGTTGAAACCGCCCAGCCCTACTGCTGCCTTCTGTGCTGTTTCAAGTCATGCATGCGCCGTACAAGTTGAGCTCCACACATCGCCTATTTTCTCTCAGTATTAGGTCTACATGTAACTATAAAACAGCTGGATTCTTTTCAAGACCGGCCCAAGTGGGGTTAAGCCACGGATTCTCAGCCGATACCAGCGCTACCACGGATCTAAGCCAGATACCAGAGTTGCCTCGGATATCCGTGGAAAACTTTTCCCCCTGAGTATTTTTTTTACTATTCAGTCCAGAATATTCAGTCATAGGCTCTAAGCCTAGATCCACATCATGATCATTGGATGAGTAACATTATATACATTAGATGAAGTTTCAATGCAAAATGGATTAATTGATTTTAAAGCAAGAATTAAGTTGAGTTTTGAATCTAGATCTTGCTTTCATTAAGTCGTCAGTCTAGATCATGATGCTGATTCAAACAGTCTTGATTATTACTAGCAAATAATTTTAAATATCTCTGAAATATTGAGCTGTGTCAGGAATAGAATTATAAAGAATGGACTATGATGTCAATTTTGAATGTCATATGTTTCATTTGAATGACAAATAAAAATACTTGAATGCTCAGTTGAAACATATAGAGTGGACCTCAGTTATAATGGGAACCTTCATCCCAAGCAAAAAGTCTTCTTTGAATCAGCACAAATACACACGCTATTGTGTTCATTGTAAGGCCTACTGGGTACCTTGTCTCACTCTACGGCTTTATCATGACGTGTGGATGAATGTGTGTTAGTTGAAAATGAATTTTGATATCAGATAACAATTTTCGAGTTCTTGTTATTCCCAGTCTCTAGGGTTGCTTGGTGTTGTTAAAACAGATCTTTTCCAATGGAGAAATAATATATATAAAAAATACAACAACAAACTGGGGATTTAAAATAATGTTGTTATTGCTGAATCTAGTTATTTCCGATGCTGTTAAACCTAAAGCACCACTGCAATGGTGTAATAATGACTTTTATATTAGTGTTATATTTGAAAGACTGAACGATGTGAGTCATGCCCCATGTTCTATGTTCTATTTGATTGAAAAGTCATCCATTTGAATGCTTGATATTTACCGGGGAAAGCCTATACCATCCACCCTGGGTTATTGTTAAAATGGTCACATCAACAAATTTTATACTTAATAACACAAGCAAACTGCAATTGAACACTGAATCTTTCTTTACAGTGAGGGATGAAAAGTACGGAAAATAATGAAAGTTTTTCCTGAAGAATGCAATTATGCCTACCATGTATGAGCCCTTGGGAACTGATTCGTGGTTCCCCATTTCTCAATTGTAAATAATTGAGGTCCATTACTACCATACAATTCTGCAAATCCATTCATAGGCACTCGTGAAGTTCCAGTTACAAACTGTAGCAAACGTGACCGTGTCTCATTGTTGAATGAGTAAATGGCCTGAAATAAACAAGAGACATCATTCCTAAAACAAACCACTCTACATGGGGCCCTAAACACATAGAAGAAAACTTCATATTAATAAAATCTGTAAGACTGAATGAATGTGTAATACAAGCTAAAGGTATTTTGCAGTTGCAATAAATAAAATATAAAACACTAACAAAACTCAACAAAAGAATATATTTTAAGAGGAAACTAAAATATTCACATTGATACCACATTTACATTTCTTTTTAACATATGTATTCTGAGTGTAATACACTTTTGCTCAACAGCATGGGGATAGAACAACAGGGATTTGAAGGAAGGAGCAACAGGGATTGGGAGAAAAACAAAATTAATAGATGGCTAAAACATTCAGAAAGAATGTTTAAAAAACCCCCAACTAATTAAATAATCTATGACAATAGCCATTTTCAAACAAGAAAAGGGAATTTAAAATTAGAGGTAAAAAGAATAAAATCAGCTGCTGAAATTACCCTCTACCTAACAAAGTCATCAAAAAACTCATTCAAAAAAGAGCATTTCTAGCTATGTTTTGTTTTTTTCACTGACCATTCTCCTATCTGTTGTATCAGCATCATTTCTTACCTTCCAAAAGCTAATGATCACTGGATGATTAGGGTTATATTCACCCTTGTACGCTGTGTTCTGTTTCCAATTATTTACATCAATGTCTTGTAGACCACACATGAGCAACTGTAAGTTATACAAGAATATCATAATAAAGCTTCATAGTAAAATTACTGAAAAATGAAAGTGTTTGAGGCAAGACACATTTGCTCTCTTGCTTGTAGGCAAAACAAAATGGTGTGATCATTGAAATCAACCCTGTTTAAAATGAGAAATTCCAGGATGATTGTAAGACCACTATAGAATGTAAAAAAAGCTAAATCAGATATGTGAACCGATGATGGTAGTTGGGTATCAGTAAAAGAAAGAGAATTATATCACAACTCACACACAATGAGGTTAGAGCAAGACAAGGCATGGCAGGAGAGAAAAAGACAAAATCTTATTTAAAACATCCTTTTTCAAAGCCCATGATTTTTACACACACACAAACACATATATATATATATATATACACATATAAAATGAGAAATTCCAGGATGATTGTAAGACCACTATAGAATGTAAAAAAGCTACATTAGATATGTGAACACACAAACATGTGTGTGTATGTATATATA
>JBCJKF010093158.1:0-10492 GCA_039654545.1 Plocamopherus ceylonicus
AATAATAATAATAATAATAATAATAATAATAATAATAATAATAATAATAATAATAATAGTAATAGTAATAGTAATAAAAGGCTTTTATAGTCCGTCTAACCCCATACAAGTACAGGCTCTTAATGCAGATACAAACAATTCAAATATATATTTAACACATTCAATTTGAAGATTACTAAGGGAGCTGTACAGCAAATTAAATGAGCTTTAACAATAAACATTTTTACACATGGGTGAATATATGTAAAGGCATGGAAATCAGCTATAATAAGAAAACATGTGTTTTTAAAGCCCTCTTAAATGCAGTCACCGTTTGGGCCTCTCGTATGTTCTTTGGCAACGAGTTCCAGAGTTTGGGAGCAAAACAGGCACATCGCCTTTCCCCAAAAACTTTATAGTTTGCTCTGGGCACTGTTAGCATGCTAGTGTCAGATGAGGACCTTAGCTGACAGGATGGGGTGTAGGGAGTCAAGAGATTGGACAAATAAGGCCATTCAGGCACTTATAACACAGTGTTGCCATCTTATAAGAGATACACTTCTCAACTGGAAGCCAAAGCAATCTTGTCAGCAAGGGAGATGCATGGCATCGTTTCTTGCTTCTCAATACAACCCTGGCTGCATTATTCTGGGCTACCTGCAATTTCTTTGTGAAGTTTCCGGTGATCCCTGCCAGAACAGAATTACAATAGTCAAGCCTTGACATTATGAGTGATGTGGCAAGCATCTGGGCTATTTCAACAGGGATAAGATGTCTGATTTGGTAAATTCTTCTCAAATCAAGGTAGATACATTTCATGACATGGCTGATTTGCTTTGAGATAGATAGATTAGAGTCAAGATAAATTCCAAGGTTTTTAACAATGATGCATGTATTTTAAGCAAAATTTTGACAAATGTCTGCACTGAACAATACACTAATAATAACATTCCAATGTTATTTTTACATTTCACAGCTTTTGTTACTGGAATAATTATTGTTTTGACATAAGCTTTGTCAGATCCAAGTGATTTAAAATATTTGAAGACAATGCTGTCTTTTTACTCTCTTTATAATCCCATTCGGCAACCAATGCATTTCAAGACATTGCTGTTTAACCTTTCATTGGCCTCTCCTGCGATGAAAAGACAAATTGACCAATTTTTGACCGAATTAAAAAGTTAAACAAAAACAGTTATGTTTTATATCTTTCATAACTCTTCAGAATGTGACGATGGTTTCTTTGGATATAACTGCAGTCTTGAATGTGCTTGTAATACTACAAACTACATTTCTTGCAACAAGGTTTGTCTATAACTTAGCTTAAACTCTCAGCCATACATGTAAATTTACATGAATTAGTTTCCAAAAGGCCACAAAATACAATACTAGTATTGCATGTTTGATGTACATTCCTTTCTAAATGTAGCCCTGTTAATTACAATAACATCATAAAGTGTTCAACAATCCTTTCACAACACCATTTCATTGTATGACTCTATGTAAATTTGGCAAGTTTTTGCCTAGACTGATTTTGGAGTGCATAACAAAGGTACCATTCTGCTTTGGAGTAATAAAATTGCTCCCTATGATAATAATAATAATAATTTAAAAAATTTTAATGAGGTTATACGTCAACAATCTCTACAATAATACAAATATATTGACTAAGACCACTGTGGAAACTCTGTATTCTTGGACTGAATTTGCCATCTTGTTAGTTTGTAATACTATATTGACAACTTAACTACAATGATGATATCAACAAATTCTGTCTTCTCCGCTTCTCTTTATGCTTGCCTCCAACATTCCTTTCTAATGTAAAGACCAATGGAAACTGCACATGCCAAATTGGATGGGAAGGAGATACCTGTGATGATGACATCGATGAGTGTACTGTTTTGGGTGAGATGGCTGCCACCTGTCCAAATAATTCTGAATGTATTAATGAAGAGGGAACATTCACCTGCACATGTTATGATGGCTTTTACGAGAATGGAGAGCTCTGTAATGGTATGTCAAGTTTTAATTGTCTGTTTCTTTTGTCTCCTATTATAGAATCATTTTGTTTCCTTTTGATTGATATGAGACACTTCTCTCTGATGTTTGGCAACATATTACTCTTCTACTCATTAGATATAATTATTAAAGGTTACGTTTTGAAATATAAAATATTAGTATTTGTCACTACCAAAAGGAGTTCTGATGCTTTAGGATGAATGTAACCAGAAGTGTATCAGTTTCTTTTTTAGCTGTTTGTCAGAAACATTTTAAACTATAGTATAGTTCCATTTTTTATGGCATCCAGCAGTAGTTTGACACACTTGAACGTTTCTAGTGGCAGGAAATATAAATATTTTAATTGGCCATATTATTATATGGGGTAGATTAATCTAAGTCCTGTATGCCTTCAATGTGTAATTCTTCAGAATGTGACGAGGGCTTCTATGGATTTAACTGCAGCCAGCCCTGTCTTTGCAATACCACAAACTTACTCTACTGCAACAAGGTTTGTTGAGTACAATATGTAAACTACGTCAAATTGTATTTATTTTTACAGTAACTTATTTGTATTCACAAACTGACCATTTGTGGTTATTATGTACCATGTGAGATATCATATGCTTTTTATTTTCCCACCACTCCTCCAATTGAGAACACTCTCCACACCAACAGTGACCAATTAAAAATGACCTGCCAATTTATCTGCATGAAACAGCTGAAGTGCAAAACCCCAAGAGCAGCTGGAAAGATAACAACAATAATGCTTTTTTTTTCAAATGGCACGAGGATGTCTCTTTTTGACAGCTTTTCTGGAAGCTATGTGCATGCTTTCTATATGGTTTTCTGTCTTTGTTCATCAAACATAGGTCATTTACTTACTAAAGTGGTAAATAAAATCTGCTACATTTACTTACTAAAGTGGTAAATAAAATCTGCTACTTCAAAAAATGGTCTTATAGGGATGAATGCAATTTTACAAATAAGAATAGGATTTCAGTTTGATACAAGGTTCCCTTTCTCCTCACCAATTTGTTCTCCAATATACAGACTGATGGAAACTGTACATGCCTAGATGGATGGGAAGGAGACATATGCGAGACTGACATTGATGAATGCACAGAGTCAGGGGATCTGGCAGCAAATTGCACGGCCAATTCAGAATGTCTAAACTCTGCCGGCTCTTTCGAATGTCAATGTCTTGATGGTTTTTTCAAGAATTCTAGTCTAGAATGCCAAGGTACACTTTTTAGGACAATTCATACATTTCAGTCTTTTTAATATTTTGGCCAGCTTTGTGTTTAAATGTGGTGATAGTAATCTCTGACATTTTCTTCTGGAGCACTGTGACTGTCAACAGTATGTTAAAAAGGTATAGGACCCCTGCAACTAGGGTTTGAAAGCATATTTGTACAGTGCTCCAATACTATACAGCAGCAAGCAAGAGTTTGATATACTTGTGCGTTTTTAGCTTGTGGAATCATAAATATTTTAAATTGTCATATGATTATATCTAGTAGCTTTAATTTAAGTCCTTTATTGCTCTTAGTTTAAGATATACTAGAGTAGATATTTAATTTTGCACCTAACATGAACGACGTTTCACATAGTCACAATTTTGAAGTTCATTGGTTTTAAACCTGCATTCCTATAACAATACATTGTGTGACTCTTCAGAATGTGATGAGGGCTTCTTTGGATTTAACTGCAGCCAGATCTGTCTTTGCAACACCACCAACGTAGACTATTGTGACAAGGTTTGTTCAGTACTATAATTTTACCATGACAGATTGTATTCGTTTGTCACAGCAACCCAATATATATGTATTTTTTGCCCATTTTGAGATCTTTGGCCATTATGTGCCATCTGGGATTTTGTATGATATTTATTTCAAAAGTGACATCAACCGCTACTGCTTGCCAGTGATTCGCGACCTTCGGCCCACATTCGCTACCTGCGGGAATGCCCCAGTGGGCTAGTCAAGCCACAGACCAATGCCTGCACTGTTGCTGCGGGGTCCGTCATGAGTTCAAATGGTTACGTTAATGTTAGGGGCTTTGTATTTAGAATCCGTTTTACAAAGTTTACATCAAAGAACCCCCAAATTTAGATTTTTCAAGCATAGAAATGAGTGATTGATCGTCCTGAGTTGATTTTCTGATTAATATGCACTTGCTAGCACAAATAGTGCTTAATGTGCTATTAATATTGTTGTTTGTTGTTGTGATTATGATGATTAATGATTATTTGTTACAATTATTATTGTTGTTATTGTTATCATCAACTTTGTCATTTCGGTTTTCATTATAATTTGTAAGAATAAGTCTACTTTAAAGTTATGTCTGCCCTGGTATAAAGTAGAAGGGCTACATGCTGTCTAGCCGCCAGGACCAGCAGGAAGCATAGGGGCAAGGCCAGCATGGCCGTCAACGCATAAATATGGGACCCGCAGGCAAGGCAAGTGGCAGTCTCAACCTAGCCGGGCAAATATATACGGGACCCATAGGTTGCGTGTTAATGTCTCTACTGGACATGTTTTCTCCAAGCCATGCGGACCCATTGTTTTCCTTTTCTTCTTCTTTTGTCATACATCCTTTTTATTTTTCCTTAATTTACAAGTCCACAAAATGTGTTATTGCAAAGCAGCTGTTCATTAAATATATGCATTTTTACTAAAACGAATGGACTTTCAGTTTGACACCAGGCGCCCTTTTTCCTCACAAATGTTATTTTCCAATATACAGACTAATGGAAACTGTGCATGCCTAGATGGATGGGAAGGAGACATATGCGAGACTGACATTGATGAATGCAAAGAGTCAGGGGCTCTGGCAGCTAATTGTACAGCCAATTCGGAATGTCTAAACTCTGCCGGCTCTTTCGAGTGTCAATGTCTTGATGGCTATTTCAAAAACGCTAGTCTAGAATGCCAAGGTACACTTTTAGGACAATTCATACATTTCAGTCTTTTTAATATTTTGTTCTGCTTTGTGTTTAAATGTGGTGATAATAATCTCTGACATTTTCTTCTGGAGCACTGCAACTGTCAACATAATGTTAAAAAAGGAATAGGACCCCTGCAACTAGGGTTTGAAAGCATATTTGTACAGTGCTCCAATACTATACAGCAGCCAGCAAGAGTTTGATATACTTGTGCGTTTTTAGTGAGTGGAATCATAAATATTTTAAATTGTCATATGATTATATCTAGTAGCTTTAATTTAAGTCCTTTATTGCTCTTAGTTTAAGATATACTAGAGTAGATATTTAATTTTGCACCTAACATGAACGACGTTTCACATAGTCACAATTTTGAAGTTCATTGGTTTTAAACCTGCATTCCTATAACAATACATTGTGTGACTCTTCAGAATGTGATGAGGGCTTCTTTGGATTTAACTGCAGCCAGATCTGTCTTTGCAACACCACCAACGTAGACTATTGTGACAAGGTTTGTTCAGTACTATAATCTAACCATGGCAAACTGTATTCATTTGTTACAGCTCTAATTATATCTACTTTTTAATATGCCCGGCAACTTAATGATTTGTATTAAGTTGAGTTACAGTGAGTTATAAGTGAATTGAAGTGAGTTGCATTAATAGGACTGGCTGGTGCATGCAATGAAATAAAAGAGCATTCAGTTGCCATTCTGATGCTGAACAGCGAGTGTGTTTTTCTTCCCCCCCCCCCCCCCTTTTTTCTATGTTACCCTAAAGTGTAGGCCTATGTGTTGAATCTGATCAAGAGACCTAGATATCTTTATGTGATGGCAGCAATATTTTTACAACAGCAACTCAATTTATATGCACAATTTGTATTTACCCATTTTGAGGTCATGGCGATCATGTGCCACCTGAGATGTTTGATATTTATTTCAAAAGTGACATTAATGTTTCTACTGGACAGCTATGTGCATTCATTGTTTTCTTTTTCATGTTCTTTCATTATGCAAAGTTTTTTAATGTTTTCTTAATTTACTGGTCCACAAAGTATGCTATTGCAAAGCAGCTGTTCTAAAAATAAAAGCATTTTAACAAATAGGAATATGGACTTTCAGTTGGACACTGGGTGTCCTTTTTCCTCAACACTTTTTTCTCTAATGTACAGACGGATGGAAACTGTACATGCCTAAATGGATGGGAAGGAGACATATGCGAGACTGACATTGATGAATGCACAGAGTCAGGTGCATTGGCAGCAAATTGCACGGCCAATTCGGAATGTCTAAACTCTGTAGGCTCTTTTGAATGTCAATGTTTTGATGGCTATTTCAAGAACGCTAGTCTAGAATGCCAAGGTACACTTGTTAGAATACTTATGCTTGTTTAATAGAATGGCTGCCATTTTTTTAACACGAGCGTAAAGCGTCAAGAGCTTGTTATAATCATGAGATAATGGCGCTATAGAAATGTACATTACTAGGACAATTTATATATTTTGGTGTTTTAAACATTATGGCCAGTTTTATGTTTAAAATGTAGCAATAGTAATCTCTGACATTTTCTTCGGGAGCACCGTGACTGTCAAAAGTACTTTCAAACTGGCGAGGTGATTCGGTGCCACTGTCCCGGGTTCAAGTCTCAGTGGTGCAATTTTTTCTTTCTAATTTTTCTTTCTTATTTTTCTATGAAAAATTTTTCCCTCTGTGTTTGTAAATTTTCCCTATGGGGCTCATTGAAAATTGTCTAGATCTGATGTGTCAGATCTATTTCATTGTGCTATAATCAAGCCCCTTGCCTCATACTAGTTTCAAACTGGAGTAAGACCTCTGCAACTCGAGATTGAAAGCATATTTGTGCTTTGCTCCCATTCTACACAGCAGTCGCAACAGTTGAACACACTTGTGAATTTTTAGCAAGTGAATGATAGATATTTAAACTGGCCATATTATCATGTCTGGTAGCATTAATTTAATTCCTTTATTGCTCTTAGTTTGAGATAGATTAGAGTAGACATTTACTTTTGCATTGAGCAATACAGCATTTTACATCATTACAATTTGAACTTCATAGGTTTCAAACCTGCATTCCTATAACAATACACTGTGTGATTCTTCAGAATGTGACGAGGGCTTCTTTGGATTTAACTGCAGCCAGATCTGTCTTTGCAACACCACAAACGTAGACTATTGCGACAAGGTTTGTTCAGTACTATAATATAACCATTTGTATTTACCCATTTTGAAGTCTGTGGCCATTATATACCATCTGAGATGTTGTATGATATTTATTTGAAAAGTGACATTAATGTCTCTATTGGACATGTTGTCTACCACCTATTTGGAATTATTGTTTTCTTTTTCTTGTCATTTCTTTATACAGTAGTTACCGCCTAATTAGGCGAAATGTTCAGTTTGCCCAAAATCAGGGTGAGATGGGTGATAGTCAATAGTTGGACAACGATCACACCATCAAGAGGGTGTTGTATTTCATAAAAAGGGAGTTATTTTCCCACATCGAATTGTCCTGTCGAGCAAACAAAGCACTAGGATTCTGGCAGATGACCAAGGAAAACGAAACAGATAATTATTGCCTCAGTGTGTTGAACAATCAGAGGGATGGTCTTATCATTATGTAATCTTGGTCCAATATATTACATGTCGATGGTCACTTAAATACTCAGATGAGATATGGTTGGCCAACAACCTTATCACGGCATAGGCCTAGGTAGTGCTTTGCATGCTTGAGAGCCGTAATGTCCTATAGCAGTTTTCGACACCTTAGCTCTGCATTCACAGTTGGACCAGTACCCGCCAATAAACCCTTGCCAGACCCCCTTTCCCCATGCTAAGCACCCTGTAGAAGAGGAGCCCGCCATAGGAAAAATTAGATTCTTATAGCCCTTGAATAAATATGAAAGTTGATTATCAAACCGTTTTCCCGAATCTAAACGTCCAATTAGGCAAAATTTTTGCTTTTAGACCCTCCAATTAGAGGGGTGATTTTGACAGTAAAAGAACCTGTGTCACTGAGAAAAGGTCATTGAAGGTGAAATGTCCATTTAGTCGGAGTCCAATTAGGTGGTCACTACTGTACATGTTTTTTTCATATTTCTTTAATTTACTGGTCCACAAAATGCGCTATTGCAAAGCAGTTGTTCTAAAAATAAATGCATTTTACAAATAGGCACCATTTTTCCTTTTCAATTGTTTACTCGCATGTTCAGACACATGGAAACTGTACATGCCTAGATGGATGGGAAGGAGACATATGCGAGACTGACATTGATGAATGCACAGAGTCAGGTGCACTAGCAGCAAATTGTACGGCCAATTCGGAATGTCTAAACTCTGCTGGATCTTTTGAGTGTCAATGTTTTGATGGCTATTTCAAGAGCACTAGTCTAGAATGCCAAGGTATGCTTGTGAGGACAATTTATTTGTTATTATTTGGCTATTTTAAACATTATGGCCAGCCTTGGGTTTAAATGTGGCGATAATGTTCTCTGACATTTTCTTTGGGAGCACTGTGACTGTCAACAGTATGTTGAAACTGGAGAAGGACCTCTGCAACTATAGGTTGAAAGCATATTTGTGCAGTGATCCCATTCTATACAGCAGCCGGAAGGGTTTGACACTCTTGAGCATTTTTAGGAAGTTAAATCATAAATATTTTAATTGGGCATATTATTACGTGTGGTAACATTACTTATGCTGAAATCTTTATTGCTCTTAGTTTAAGATGGACTAGACATTTAATCATGCATTTAACATTAACCACATTTTACATAGTCATAATTTGAACTAAATAGGTTTTGAACCAGCCTTTCAATAGTAATACACTGCATGATTCTTCAGAATGTGACGAGGGTTTCTTTGGATTTAACTGCAGCCAGAACTGTCTTTGCAACACCACAAACGTTGACTATTGCAACAAGGTATGTTTGGTACTATAATCTGATCAGGACAAATTGCATTCGTTTTTCACAGCAACCCAATTTATATACGCAATTTGTAATGTACCATGTGAGATGTCGTATGATCTTTATTTCAAAATTGACCTTTATGTCTCCATTGGACTTGTTTCCGCAAGCTTTGCTGATCCATTGTTTTCTTTGTCTTGCTGTTTCATCATACGTAGTTTCATATTTCCTCAATTTACTAATGCATAAAGTGTGCTATTGCAAGGCAGCTATTTTGAAAATTAATCCTTTTTTTACAAATAGGAATGTACTATTAATTTGACACTGGGTGTCCTTTTTCCCCACCACTTTTTTCTCTAATGTACAGATGGATGGAAACTGCACATGCCTAGATGGATGGGAAGGAGACATATGCGAGACTGACATTGATGAATGCACAGAGTCAGGTGCACTGGCAGCAAATTGCACGGCCAATTCAGAATGTCTAAACTCTGCCGGCTCTTTTGAGTGTCAATGTTTTGATGGCTATTTCAAGAACGCTAGTCTAGAATGCCAAGGTACGGTCGTTAGGACAATTCCCATCTTTTGGTGTTTTCCATAGAATAGTCAGTTTTTGATTCAAATGTAACGATGACAATCTCAATGCATTGTCTTCAGGAGCAATTTAACTCTTTTAGCTGTACACAAAAGCTGCAGAAGGACCTTCTTGTTGTTGTTGTTCTTTTTGGAAAGGGTTTCAATTAATACAAATATTTAAATTTTAATACATGAATTTCTTTTCTTTTTGGAATTTATTTTTTTGTTAAGTTTTTGATTTTTTTTTTTTTCAGTTGTCTATTTATTTATCTAATTGTCTATCTTTTTATCTTTTTTTTAGCATACCTTGATGTTTTTGTGCTTTCAAAATGTTCATGTCCTTTTACATATTTAAGGCTAGTATTTCTTTGTTTAGTTTTTCTTAGCCCTTTGTTGTCACTTTTTTGTAGAAGTATTTTCACAATGTCTCATAACTCATAAGAAGTCATAAGTTATGACTTAAATTTTTACATAAAATAAGGAAATATGCCGATATGGAAATACGGCGTTTATATTGAAACGTTATAAGCTGATGATCATCAAACCCATTATCATATTGATAATCATTAATAAAATTCCAACCTGCATCACCTGTATTATTTTTATCTATGTAATAGCTTTCTATGATAAATATTAAAAAGTGGAATAGGATGTGTGGAGTCAAAAATCATTAAAACAAATTTATTCCTTTTCAGAATGTGACGAGGGGTTCTACGGATTTAACTGTAGCCTTGAATGCTCTTGCAATACTACATACGTAGATTATTGCAATAAGGTTTGTTGAATACTTTACTTAAATGCAACAAAGAATGTACCCTCCAACTTAAAAAAAAAACTCTTACAAGTGAATGTAAAGCCAAAATAAAATCTCTTGGATATTTCATACATGTCCAATATCCCATTCCTTCGAGAAGTTTTTTTTCTGATTCTTAGTAAGAGACGATGATGATATCACAAGAACCACAGAACTGTAACAATCTGATGCACTATTAGCCAGGGGCGGATCTACATGAGGACACTAGGGACACTGTCCCCCTAACATATCAACAGGATTGTCTACACAAGAAATTG